>PVKS010014415.1:0-48391 GCA_004027875.1 Aplodontia rufa | reverse complement strand
AAGAAATATATATGATGCAATGATATACCATCTCTAACAAACTCACTCTGAAATGATATAGCTATGTTAAAACTAAAAGGATTAGAAAGATAATCACACAAACATTAAGAAAAAGAAAATTAAGCTTGATATGTATATTTATATAATATACATAAATGCATATGGTATATACATATGTGTGTATATATATGTGTATGTATATATAAACACACACACATATATTTATATATATGTGTGTGTGTATACCTGGAATAAAGAAGAATTTAAACAATAAACAAACAGAGCAATCTTAAGTAGGTCTGTAACAGAGCTTCAAATATATAAAAGCTGAAAGAACAAAGTCACATTCACAACTGTAATTGAAACATTCAATAGTATTCTTTGAAAAATTGGGACCTAGAAAACATGAAAATTATTATGATGTAGAACTGAAGAAAAAAATCAACCAAGTGAAAATAATTGACATTTTTGAGCACTGTACTCCCAAACAATAGAATATACATTCTTTTGAAGTACAAATGAAGTGTTCATCGATAGATCTCATTCTAAGTAATAAAAACAGTTTTCATAGAATTGAAATCACATAAAGTATGTTCTTCATTGATAATGGTATTAAACTGGATATCAGTGACACACAGATATCAGTGACACACAAATACCAGGAAAAAGTTTCCAAACAGTTTGAAATTCAGCAATACACTTCTAAATACTCTGTGGTCAAAGAAAATAAAATATTTTGAATTAACAAAATTTAAAGTACAACATCAGATTTATGGGATCCCTGAAAAGAAATACTTAAAAGAGGAAACTTACATCAAATGCTCATGTAAAAAGAAAATAAGTTCTCAAATCAGTAATTTGTATAGCCATCATAACTTAAACACCAAAAAATCCAAAACACAACCAGAAGAAAATATAATGAAGCTAAGAATAGAAATCAGTAAAATTGAAAACAGAAAAACAGTAGAGAAAAATTAATGAAATCAAAAACTGGTTCTTGGAGTAGATCAATAAAATTGATAAACTTCTAACAACACTGGTGACATGATGCATTTCTAACTCCTCTGAGTCTTATTCACTTAGTTTTTCTTTATTTCCTAAAGTTCAGATTCATCATATATTATCTCTCCAGTCCTGGGGATTTGACACCAGCAACCTACAGGTGCTATTACTTTGCAGATGTGATTGGTTACAATTTGACCTTATTCACCAAATGCACATTGGTTTTCAGGAGATCAATGTTTTCATCTGTGAGGTTTTGAGACTTCTGTAGGCAAGGATAAATTTCATCCTACATGTTTTGGGCAGTTTTCCTTGATTCCAGTACCTCTATGATAATAGCAACAGGGAGTATTTTATCCAAGAAACATGGGTGAAAGTAGATTAAAGCCATTCATGTAAATGGTGAACAGTTGTTTGCATCTTACAAAGGATACAGGAAAAGGAAATACTTGCTAGTCCTACCAAGAGGGATTAAGAATAATGAAGAATCTCCTAACAAAAAATGTTTTTCTTGACAGAAAACATGGCTAAGTATCAAAATGGAGACATTCCTCATATCTCTTTAAGAAAAGGATAGATCCTTTTTACTTTTTCTCATAGATAAGATTTTTGTATTTTATATGTATTACATGGTGCTTTGAAGTATATAAGGATTGTGGGATGACTAAAGGTAGGAAGTCTTGTTAAGGAAGTCAGCTCCTAAGCCAAGAGAACGGAATGTTGGGCCTACATTTTCTTTTAGTAGGTGCATGGTTTCTGGCTTAATTCCTAGGTCTTTGATCCACTCCGAGTTGACTTTCGTGCAGGATAAGAGGGATTCAGTTTCATTCTACTACATTCGGATTTCCAGTTTTTTTCAGCACAGTTTGTTAAGATAGACTCTTTTCTCCAACTTATGTTTTTGGCCCCTTTGTCAGGTATGAGATAACCGTATTTACCCGGATTCGTCTCTGTCTTCTATTCCATTTGTTTTCATATCTGTTTTAATGCCTGTATCATGCTGTTTTTGTTCCTAGAGCTCTGTAGTATAATTTGAATTCTGGATTGTGATGCTTCCAGCTTTGCTTTTCATGCTAAGGATTACTTTGCCTATTCTGGAACTCTTGATCAGTGTCATTCTATCAAGTGAGATACGATACCTTGTTGTAGTTTTAATACTTAAATTTCCTGATGATGAGTGCTATTGAACATTTTTTCCATACACCTGTTAGCTATTTGTCTTCTTTTGAAGACATGCCTATTCAGGTCTTTTGCCCATTTTTAAACAGGTTGCTTGTTTTCTTGCTATTGAATCATTTGAGTTCCATACATGTCTTGGATATTAACTCCTTATTAGGTGTGGAGTATGCAAATACGTTCTCCCATTGGATAGATTCTTAATTGAGATTGCTTAAGAGAAACCTAACAGGGGTTTGAAAGAATGTTCTGTGGCCAATTGGGAATTTTGGGTGCTTATTTCAGGATAAGGCTGCTTTTCTCCAATATTTAAACAACTTGAAGATGCAAAGCTTTTTCTCTTGAGATGAGAGGCAGCCTTTCCCCCATTAATGATCTGAATTTAACACTAGATCACTTAGGGCCAGATTCATTTGCAAAATATTTGCTCAGCTTTAATGCTATAAAGACTCTGCAAAGCTAAGGAAAGCCAGAGAAATGGATTATTCATGCAACTCTGCAAAGCTTGGTATAAGACCTGGTCTGTTTTTAATCCTTCCCAAGCATTGGCACTCTGAATTTATAAAAATTTTGTGACATATATTAAATATATTCCATGGGATAAGGGAGGGTAATTGGGGGGGGCACTTCTGGAGATAATTGCAATATCCAAAATATTTACACATTTTATACACATTTTATATTATTTTATTAAAATCATGTAAGGTTGTTCAAAAAATAAAAATAAAAAAAAATATATATATTCCATGCAGTTATGATCAGACTCCAGTCATCTTGGTATAAGATCCTTGTACTTTCTATGGGAATTTAAAACCCTGGAAAAAGCAGATGCTCAGAAACCATCACTCCTCTTTTTTTTTTCCCCTTTCATTAAGCAAGCTCCTGGCTAGTTTCTGATGAGATGTCACAGATTTAATCAGTTTAGTTTAAACAGCAGCTTGAGAAAAAATTATCTCTTCATTACCATTAAAAAGAAGTTTTTAAAACTGAATTTTGAATACATGAAATGATATTTAATAGCAAATATTTGTGATTGATATGTCCTAAATAATTTAGAATAAAAACTCAATATTATTCTCTTTAAGAGGAAATTGAGTGGATATGTATAGAAAATCAGAAGAAACAATATCAAGAGGAAGATTCTGAAAGATGGTTTTGGATTAGATAAACCTTTACTAAGGATAAAGAAAATTGTAATTTATAATCTAAGTCGTGGACTAGAATGGAGAATTTCTGAGATGAAGTGTCATTTCAGACCCTCTAATCAGCCTGCCCCTGTCTCTACATTTCTTATAATCAGTTCTCAGGCTTCTCATTGCTATATAATATTTACAGCAGAGAGAGGTGGCTTAGGATCCAAAGTTTATAAGTTAAAATATGAATGAGATGATAATATTCCATGCTCCTTAGAGGATTCCTCCATTCAAATGTTATTGGAAAAGAAAGAACTTGGATTTAGTTAGGAATATAGATTACAAAGAGACCCTTTATCTTGAAGCTTTGATAATATCTATGTTACTATAATTGTGAAAATTACATAAAGAGTTATTGTATAGCAAACTTGTGAGATTATGTGTTTCATAAGGCAGCAAGAAAAGAAATATTTAAGGGAAAAAATGAAGACATTAAGTCAATCAGTATTTGTTTTTACTAAGGAAATAAGACAAACAAATAAAATGTATTCACCTTGCTGCCGATAAAAACAGATGAGGAAGCAGTAGTCACACAGCATGTCTAGCTTTTGTGCGATCCTCCTTCCATGAGCTTGATTTTATGATCTCTTGAGAGCTCCACAGCAAAGTGGTGTTCTTTCTCATTGGGAATCTAGGGATTTCTGTTCACTGTATAAAATTAACTAGTAGTATTTTTAAAATCATAGAAGGTAAGAGTGATGATCACTGATTGAAAAATGAAACCCAAATTGGTTAGCAAATTTGTCTTTCACAAGTATGCTTAAAATGCGTACTTTCTTTCCCCCAACCCACCTTCACCACTTCTTTTAAATACTCTCTCCACACACACCATGGAGTTGAGAGATTTCTCTTTGCTGGGGAGAAAATGGTGTGCAGATCACATGACCCCAGCCACCTTCACTGTCCCCAATGCTCACAGCTAATTCTCTGGTGGGCAGTCGTTTTTAAGCTTGCCAAGAAGTTTTGGCATGCCTTGTTTGAAAAGAGAAGATGTTATCTTGGGGAATTGGACGTGGGGTGAACAAAGCAGTGAACAGTGAATTCAAAAGTGTGTGATACAGACTGAAACTAAGATAACCATCATGGGCCACGGGATAAGCTGAAATTGTATGAAAGCAGAAACTATGAATATGAATGAGTATGACTTATAACATAGAGATGGCCACTCTATAATGCAGAGGAAAGATGCACTGATTAGATCGTGGGAAGGCCAGAGTATACAGAGAGGAGTGCGTTTGTGGGTACGTGGGGAGTGGCTGAACCCACAAACTCTTTGCCTTTAGGAAATGTTATATACTAGAGCATTCGTTTAAGGATAAGAAGCTCTGGGAGATCATGATTCTGTTGGAAAAGCATAACATGGAATGCCTCCACATTCACTGTGAAATTCTCAGAGCCTTGTGAAACCAATGAGAAAAGGAGCTTCATTGTGTTTTCATTAACACAGTCCTTCCTCGGTTCTTTTTTTTAAAAAAATAAAAGTCAGTATTTTAGAATTAAACATAAATGAATACTTCATTTCTTTATGTATTTAAAAATACATGTTGACTGACAATGTGACACACTTTGCTAGATCCAGTGCTAGTTCCGGTCTTTCCAGCCAGGATCCAAGGACCCCACTAGGAACAGTTCACCATCTTGTGGTAGGAGACAGAGAAGGGAGCAGATAATACAATCTACGGAGTGTTGCATGTTCTATTATGATAAAAGCAGGGTGCTGTGGGCACTCAGAGAAGGGTATCTAACTCATTTTGGCAATGGTGGAGAAGAACTTTCACAAAGAATTGTGCTTGAGCAGAATCATGACTTATCAGCAAACAGCTAAGTTGAAGGCCAAAGGGAGATGCATGTGTAAATGCTCTCAGGGAGACAGAGAACAAGGTGTTCAAAAACATTAAAAAAAAACCTCACTTTCCTAGTCCACAGGATGTGAGAGAAGGAATGATAGGAAATTTGTTATGAGTAGGAAGAGGGATTCAGAAACAAGGACCAGGACATGTGCATGTGATCTATTTTATGATGTAATGTGTAGCTTGGACTTAATCTTGACAGCATAGAATTTTAAGTGAAAGAGAAATATGTTCATATTTGCAATGGGGAGTTGTAGAAGTGGTCATCCTAGAGAGATATTAGAAGAGAAGAATGTGCTGGACTTGGGAGATGTAGATTAGTACCTTGATTTTTGTACTGATTCTCAGCAGGTTGAAGCAGCGTGAAATATAGGAAGGAGAATAGTTCTTACCAACAAAATGCAAATCACTTTCAGGTATCAAGATGAAGGGTAATGAGATATACAAATTAGGGACAGGCTATTAGGTAGGTAGTACTTTACCAGCAGGTCTGGAACATTGGAGAGAATCCCAAGAGGGAGATAGAATATTAGTTTCCATCCCTGTGGCAGTTATATGTCTGGTGCTACAGTCTAATGATTGTTCCCCTCAAATTTATAGATTGAAACCTAATCACCAGGTATTGGTAGGTGAGACTTTGGGAAGTGAGAATGTACTATTTATGAATGAAAAAGTAGGCTCTTACCAGACACTGAGTTATCTGTTAGCTTCATTTTGGATTTCCCAGGCTCCAGAACTGTGAGACATAAATGTTTATTAATCATAAGCTACCAAACTTACAGTGTTTTGTTCAAACAGCCTAAATGGATTAAGACAGTTGAGTTTTTGGTTAACTTGGTGCTATACAACTAATTTAAAGTGCTTAATATTATCAAATCTATAAAAACAATTTAGGATTTATTTACCTAGCTTATATGTCTATATTCCAGCAAGTTGCGTGGTCCAGAAATCTAATTTTAAGTAGGCAAACAAAAATTAAAGCAAATTCTGTCTCATTTAGAAATGTGGAAAATAAGAACATGTTGTTTACTTTGCTTTTGTGCTCAACAGAGTGTTAACTGTAATAGGTTATTGCAAAAACTGAAAAACCCTAAATCACATTTGCCATAATTTTTCATAGTTGTGTTCCATCATATTACTATGGATAGTGTGCTCCTTATGGACATAATGAGATTCAGAAGTTCTGCGTACATGTTCATATTAAATGTGAAATTGATGAAGTCAATGTTTATGTCACCATATTGATCCCTATATTAGATTTGGATGATTTGAGTGGCTATACTACACGACCCTTCTCCCCTTAGCATTAAACAGAATAAACTTTTTTGGAAGGAGGAAAACAGTATTTGTTTAGCATACATAAAACAAACAGTGAATGATAGAGATATAGGAGGTGTTAAATGCTGTTTCAATTTAGAGATCATTTGACTGTTAGGGATATGGATTGCCTGATCAATTGAATCAAATAGAAGAAGTTGCCCTGGGATGCTGAGTGTGCATCTTTAACCAAAAGCCATGCGATGGTCGTGTGCTTTCCATGCTTGCTTGCTGTGAATCCTCGGGGTTGAGCAGACCACCTGGTAGATACATGCTTCACGAACATGTACATAACGAGCGAATGAGTGAAAGGGTATTTTCATTAGTGGTTATGTATTAAGGATAAAATTAAGAAGAAGAGCCCCATGAACTCTGGATTGAGCTCTACACCCTGGGCAGTGAGTGACTCAGCTTTGTGTAATAATTTCAGCACTCGAATTGAACTGAACAACCAGGATAACGGGGTCATGTCTTGGGGATCAAGCCTCTTTTCATCATGAAAGCTGCTGGGTGGCCTGTGACATAATGTGTTTAGTTATCAAACATGTCAGTCAATACCACAGAGAGATCACATGTTTAAAAGTGACAGATATAATAAGGGTCAAAGATTAAAGGTGAATTGCAAAGGGATTTTTTTTACTGCATCTCTGTTGTTTCAATCTTTTCTGATAAGTTGAACACAGGCACGGAAAGAATTATGAGGAATCATAGTAAGCGTAAGTTCTCAGACTGCACAGAAAAATTTTTTATACGTTGAACTAAATATACTTTAAAGGCCATGATAACTGCTGTATATCTGTGTTATTAGGAATATTCATCAGCTTCTTGTTAAATTTAATTTAGCTAATTTTATTGTTTATTTTTTCTGAGTAAAAAATAGTATAGACACATTGTAGCAAATTAATGAAAATACAGTAACACAGAAAGCTAAACTGCTGTGTAATATGGCTCCCCAAATATGACCATGTTTGCTATAAGTTGCCCCAAATACAGATGAAGATGTTTTAGCCCTGAAGCAGACACAAAGAACTATTAGAAAATTTCTTTTGTACCCAGCACTTTATAGTACACCGTGGTATATATAGAAATTCCATGAGTGTATGGAAATAATATGTAAACATGATGAAACTCTAATGGTGCTACTCCATGTCCAGCGGTGTCACCAAGTGGCTATCCTGTGCACTGCTGGTACTTAGAACTCATGGTATGATTTTGGGTCCTTTAAGTACAGTGGTCAATAATGTACCTCTAAGAACATTAGCTAAAATTTTCAACATGCACTTTGAAAGAATGAATGCTTATCAAGTAAAGAACCAATTGCATGTGACAATAAATGCAGTAATAATTATCCAAGAGGGGTTTATGGGTGTGGCCAGCTTTAAGCTCCATGGCTGCACAAATGCTTATATTAATAGCGGTATCTTTGAAATCATTAAGATGATGAACTTCAGAAATTGCATGCAAAACCAATGAAATTTGAGCAAGGTTTAGATGTTCTACTCTCTGAATTATCTACTCCTTATGATGTTTGAGGCTGTTGCTGTTCTACAGGTCAATATTACCTTGTAGCAATTAACTAATTCAGGGCAAAAAGCAATTAGAAACACTCTGACATATCAAAGAATTAATGTCACCTACCCTGCGGTTTCTTTGCCTCTTTAGTATGATCTCTATCTCAAGGAGACCTGCACTCAAGTGTTTCCTGACCCCAAAGCACCATTTTCCTTACAAAGCAGGTTTATTTCTAAAGGAATTTTTAACTCCCGTTAGATGGTCAAAAAATTGTTATTGTTCCTCAGAAATTTTGAGATGAAAACACAATCCATGATAGTTTTGAGACAAAATGTTTGTGTGTATGTAAAATTTGAGTTCCAATAATAAAAACAAAACTGTGTCTCGCTATAATGCATTTCAATATCTATTTAATCCACTAATTGCAGGAATTTTCTGTTTCACACTGGGGAGTTCCATTCAGAATTAGGTCATTTTCCCCTGGGAATCAATATAATAGTTCTATCATATGCTTAAGGGGATTAACTAAACTCAGTCCTACTCTGTTTCTTTAAATGTAATTCTATTGAAAAGCTAGATGCTGTTTTAAAGATTATAGTAAGGCAAATCATTTCTCAGAAGACAAATACAGAAGAATGTAAAGTTGCTCAAACCACATTTGGCAAATTGTCCAACCCAAGTCTATTATAATTTCTCTTCCCTCTCTCCTCACAAAAACCCATGCTTATTGTATGCATGCTATGTATTTTGACAAGTTTTCATGCTTGAAGAGCTGTGTACTCGCTTGTCTTCCTTATGTCTCTGAACTCATAGATGAATTCAGAGGCTGGAAGAACTGTGTGGGGGATGGATGCCTAAACAGAGACCTCAAGGTTGCGTTTTTCTTGGTGATAAGATCCAGGACCATATTCCCTTAGGTCTGCAGGCACAAAACTGTGATTTTGTTAGCAGACTAGATGGGGGTGGATCCATCCCTCAGAATCAAGTTCATATTAACATAGTTCACATGTTATCTTAAATATCAACCAGAATGCCAAGTTTCTTTCTTTTTATTTACAACGAGAAATGTAGTTGTTAAATAGGCTGTGTACATGAGGCAACAAGGATGCACAGAATCCTCTCTCCTGACAGACAAGCAGTGTAGGAATGCACACTGTAATCAGAATGCTGAATGATCGGTTCTTAATGAGAAATGCATCTGCCTGGTGAGAACATTCTTGAGTTCCTCTGACAAATTCATTCTCTCCCTGTAGATTAGTGACATGGGATAACAAATTTTCTAAAAGTTGCTATATAATACAAATTCAAAACAAGGGGAATGAGTTGGTTTTAAGTTTAGTTTTATAGCTAAGAAGGCTTTGGCATTTTTACCTCTAGAAGGCTGGCTTAGCCAAGAAAGGTGTCTTGCTTTAGTCCAAAGGGGGTAATTCAGTGTTTGTTTTTGGCCTTTCCTTTTTCTTTGTTATTCTTAATCAACTTCATCTCTCTGAAACATTGATTAGGCTTTTGTTTGTCACTTGATTCTTCTGGTCTCAATCATATTTCAGCCCTGCATCCGATGATTACTTCCCCATACACTTTACTGGTGTTTGGAGTATTTCCAAGTGCTCATATCAAACACACTTAGTTTATTGGTCTACCTTAGATTTGTTTAATCATATCTTTTACTTTTGAATCCTATAAATCAACTTGTAACAACTCCTGGATCTGAAAATACTCCAGTTTCTTTATTCTGTTTCCCAAATTGGTACAATGATATTCTTTCCACCCTGCATTTACTGCAAATTGAAATAGAAGTAAGACTTGCTTTGAAAAAAATACAAAAACAATTCCAAAAAGTATTTAAAACTAGATTTTCCTATTTTAGACAGATAATAAAGAGATGACTTGAGGAATGAAAATACTTGCAACATTCATGAACTTCCCATATCACCTAGATGTACTTCTGGAATAGATCTAGAATATTATTTCATCTTCTACCACACAACCGGTCACCCAGGAGAGTTTCTGGGTGCCCACTTCCAAAGATGTCAACCCCTTCACAAATGGCAAACATCAGGGTAATCATACTCTATCTTTGAGTTATGAGCAAATATCATATTTGGTCATAGCCAAATATGTGTTTATGTGCAAGGATTAATATCTGGAATTCTGAAGGTGTGACTATATAAGAACATTCTGTATGATCAGTTATTGCCTTTTTTTTTCTCATTTATTTATTTTGCATCAAGCCCATACTGAGGAAGGGTCCAGGGCTTTATATAGAGCTCTGCCTGTTTGAACTTCATGAAAGTTCAAAGGTTTGCACATGGCCTAGAACGGTAAACATTTGTCCTAAAGCCATTCTTTAGCTTCTGACTCGGTTTGTGATTGAATTGTCACCTCATTAATATGGGCCACTGGCTAGAAATTTGTCAAAACAAATACATCAAGAGGAATGAGTGAAATGGTTCATGGTTAGGGATATTTTACCATTTCTGTCTCCACAGCCCACCCCTTTGTTTTTTAAACTCCGACTTCAAGAGACTGGTTTCATAAACATGCCCTGTCCTCTAGGTCAGCGGGTTAAGGATCAGTTCAGTCCTTATGAACTTTTCACTTTTTCTATGTAAATATAAGCTAAGTACTTATTGGATATAAAGCTAAAAGTCTAGGAAGATAAAGTACCTTGCTGGAATAGTGACGTGAGCAACATATGTTGATGGTTCCTCACCTTGCCTTTCTAAACTTTTCATCCTTTCATGAATAACACCCCACCCTTAGGTCCAAGTATTTATGCCTTCTGGAGCTTTTATGTCTAAAAAAATAAGGACACAAAGAAGGACTGTCCTTAACCCTGATTATTTTATTTCTGATAATGAAATTTTATGGGGAAAGAAGAAGAAAAACTTAAAGAACTGAAAATCCTAAATCAAAGGAAGTGTCTGTATATAAAGGACATATCTTTTTAAAGTTAAGTGCAGTTTATAAAATAAATAAAAGAGCACTCATTAATTACCATGAGAAGTACTACACACACAAATACATATTAAATTTTTTAATCTAAGTGTTGTTCCATAAAAATACGCAGATGAAGTACTACTTTAGTCCTGTTGAGGAGAAGAAAGATTCTCCTGGCCCATGTTCCCTAACCCCATTTCCTAGAGGAGTCTTCACTTTTAATTTTTTAAAATTTACTGGTTCTTATTTTAGGCAATCTAGTAGAGAATTCAATAATGTCTTGACCTATCAGATTTAGACAATTCACTCTGCAGTTTCAAAGGTGGAATTTTTTTCCTTTGTTCTTTACTCTATTAATCTTATTCTCTTAATGTAACTGTAATAGAACTGTAAGCTTTAAGCCATTTTCTTATTCTGATAATATGCAACATTATCTCTTTATTCCCTGTGAAATTAAATGACGATCTGAGTCTCATGTATATTTTTCAAGTTTTTTTCTTTCATTTCAGGTCCTACTCTGCCAACCACTCTTTTTCTTGTTGATCGTTGATTTTAGCAATTTGTGCTAAAAATACAAGTCTTTGACCAAAGGTTAACTTTAAAATTAAAGCAATAAACAGCATTTATATTATTATGACTATATAAAATTTAATATTAGGTTAAGAAGTTAAGATTAAACACACATACACACACATGCAAAGGACCCAATGTCATGACCTCTTGTTCACCCAAAATATTTCTAGAATTCAAGTTCAAATCAATGTCATTGGCTTAAACTGAAATTGCATTTCTTTCATACATTTTATTTTCATTTATCCTATCTTCACACTTTAACTATCAAACTTCTAGTCTATTCCCTGATTAAATCCCCTTCCCAGAGTCTTCCTTTTATCCAGTCCACATCAGACTAATAGTTAGTTCCTAGATCTACCATGAAGGTGACATCCTGGGTTTAGTTTTATTGCTCTTCTTTTTTTTTCCAGAAATTTATTTGTTGAACAATCAAATAAGCTTCTAATGAAACAACATAATATATACATATATATATATACATAAATATATATATATATATATATATATAAATTCTGAAAATTAGATTTACCCCCAAAAGTCCCCCCCAAATAACCCACCCTTATCCCTCCGCCCCCCTCCTTCCCAATACATCTCTACAAATGCCTTAGGTTGTATGACATTACACCAAATCCAGATTTAATTAAATCTTCTGTTTTCATATCTTACTGTTTCTTGGCTTAGGCTTTCATTTTTATTATAGTACATTATGTAGTAAAATGAAGAAAAATATATGGGAGATAAATATCCTGATTTTTGAACTCTCTCAAAGTTGTATGATATTTTGACTGAGTATAGAATTCTAGGTTGAACAGGATTTTCCTTTCAAACTTGAGAGGTTCCATCCCATTATTCTATCTTTTCCTTTCCCGTTCTTTCCAGTCCTTCCTTCCCCTTCCCTTCCTTTTTCTGCTCTTCCTTCCTTTCCCTTCTCTTCCTTTATCTGTTCCTTTTCTTTGCTGTGCTGGAAATCCAACCTGAGGCCTCCTTCCTGCTAGGCAAGCACTCTACTACTCAGCTACTGTCCAAGTCCCAGAATTGTTTCTTCTTTTTCTCTCCAAAAATTTTTAGGTTAATCTCCATACATTGGGTTTTTATATGTTTTCAATTACACGCTTCATCTTTTTGAACTTAAGTCTCACTCAGTGAGACTTCTTCATCTATAGATTAGTGTATTCATTCAGCTACAGCAAGCTAATTTTAATTAATTCTTTAATAATTCCTTCTTAACTTTCTTCCCTTTCTGTTTCTCCTAACGCTTGGACTCTACAGTTTCCACATTTCCCCTCTTTCATAATTTGTGTTATGTTTTAGTCCATACTTTGAGACTCCTTTGGCTGTGTCTTTAATTTCTTTGTTAATTTTAATAATCATACTTAGTTTCTAAGTACTCTTTCTTCTTTTAAATTTTTTTTATTTTTTTATTTTTTTTTAGTACTAGGGATTGAACTAAGGGGCATTTAATCACTGAGCCATTTCCCCAGCCCTTTTTTTTAAGAGAGAGAAAGAGAGAAACATTTGTTTTTTATTTTCAAATTTTCACGTGGCTTTCATTGCTCCAAGACTTCACTGTGTATGTGGTGCTGGGATTTGAACTCGAGTACTCACGCATGCTGGGCAAGCACTGTAAGCACTGAGTCACTGCTCCAGCCCCTTAACTACTCTTTCATGTTCTTTATCTTCTTTGAAAAGATTTTTGTTTTACTTGGTATTAATAGTTTCACTATTTTATGTGAAACTTCTTTTTCCTGTTTCTCAAATTATCTGTTTCCAGCCCATCATCAGTCTTAGTCCTTATCCACACTGCTGCTGGATTTCCCCATGTGGCTTGATTGTCTACTGGTAGTTACTGAGAACTGGTGGACTGCTATGTCTTTCCTTTGATCTTATAGAATTATCTATCTTTCAAGTTTCTATGCTGAATGGGAATCCTAGGAATAGGAAAGAGAGGGGAGGGTGAATGTAGTCACTTCAGGGCTGTGAGTTGTGATTTGGCATCAGCAGTTCACATGTTGGAAGCTTGGTCCCCATCATGGTAATGTTTGGAGATGGTGGTACCTATAAGAGGTGGAGTCTAGTGGGAAGTCATTAGGTTACTGGGAGTGTGCCCTCAGGATGAATTAGGATAGTTCTCATGAGAACCCAGTGAGTTCTTTCAATAGTGGGTTGTTATAAATGAGCAAGCCTGACTGCTCCCTGTCTCTGGCTTCCGGTCTTACCCGCTAATTGCTCCATTTCACACAAGTTCCTGCTGTGAGGCCATCTGTTATGAGTTTACACAGCTAAGCAGGGTCCTCACAAGACCCAAGCAGGTGATAGCACCATACTCTTGGATTTCCAAAACTGTGAACTTAATTAACCTACTTTCTTTATTAAGTATCTATCCTTGAGTATCATGGTATAGCAATGGTAAACAGCAAATGCATTGAGTCTTGACCATAAGAGAATGCCAACATCTAACTAAAGTTTGATTATTTTTTCTTGAGAATTTGTTCAATTTTTAGGGTACATACTACCCATAATGGGTTTTCTCTTTGTTTGTTTATTTGGTTGTTTGGTTGGTGTTTTAGTCAGCTATTTCATTGCTGTGAACAAAGAACCTGACAAAGAACTATTTTAGAGGAGGAAAAGTTTATTTTGGAACTCAACAGTTTCAGAGGTCTCAGTCTGTAGAGGGCCAGCTCCATTCCCCAGGGTTTGAGGTGAGGCAGATCACCATGGCCAAAGACTGTGGTAGAGGAAAGTGGTTCAGGACATTGAAATCAGGAAGCAGAGACTCCGCTTGCCAGATACAAAATATATACCTCAAAGTCATGCCCCCAATGACCCACTTCCTCCAGCCACATCCAACCTGCCTTCAGTTACCACCCAGTGAATCCTCTTCAGGGGATTAATGCACTGATTGGGCCAAAGCTCTTATAACCCAATCATTTCACCTCCAAGCCTACCATAACAGTTGGTCAGTTAGCTTTTCATTTTCAGGCATGGATTATTATTATAGTAGCTTAACTGTTCCCTGAGGTCTAGGATTAAGAAGATGGACAGGAAAGGAGAATAGAATATGTAGCCCTTTCACATATGGAACTTACATTTGGTTTTATTTTTACACCTTTCACTTCTGCCCTGAGATACACTGAAGCTCCTTTGTAGTTTACCAATTCTGGAGTCACCTTATAGAAAATGTTAAACTGTAGATTCTTCTGCTATTAACTTTTAAAATAGGGCACAAGACATGTATTCCACCATGTATTGTGACCTCATGAATATCACTCAATACTAGATCAAGAAGCACATCAGAAATACTCCTCCTGCCACCCACATTTAGGGATTAGTTAGCATTGTGAAATTCCAATCTTCTACCTGTATCACCACCGTAAAAATCCCTGTCCTTCTGTCCAATTATGCACTTACTCCTTTCTGTCTGTTATATTTATACTATTTAAGTAGTACATTTATAAGTAATTTGAATTTAAATAAGTAGTGAGATATAAATATTTAGTAGGATATCTGAAAGGGATGGAGTCAAGAATACACTGCCTTCCTGAGCTGCAATAATTGCTTATCTAAAGCTAAGTCTATATGTTAATGAATGGATTCCAAATTCTCTGTGACATTATGATTTGGATATGAGTGTTGCCCCAAAAGCTCATGTGTTAATGTTTAGCAGTAGAATAATTAGACTAAGAGAGCTAGGACCTAATCAGTCTATCAAGTGGATTAATTTGAATGGACTAGTGAGTGGTAACTGTAGGCAGGTAGGATGTTACTAGAGGAACTGCATCACTCTATCCCCTATGGATTATATTATCCTGGTCAACTTGCACCTGAGCTCTCTCTGGTCTCTAGCTGTCATGAGCTGAGCAGTTCTCCTCCACCACTCCCTCCCACCATGATATTTTGCCCCACCTTGGGCCCAGAACAATGGAATTGGCTGACCAGGGACTGAGCCTCTGAAACTGAACCCTAAATAAACTTTTCTCCTTTTAAGTTATTCTTGTTAGGTGTTTTGATCACAATGACAAAAAAGTGACTAATATATGCTTCTTTTGGTTTGGTTTTAAGTATTTAAAGTACTTTCGTTAAAGCATCAAACCAAAAGTCAATTATTACTATAGTTACCTCCAATATTGTACTACCTTTGAGCATGTAATAAATTTCTCATCCCTAAAATTTCTCTTGCTTCACACACCTATTTCCCAGTGCATCAGTTTGTATTCATATATATTTCTGAGCTTTCTTTACCTACCTGACAGGCACACATTTCCCCCCAAAATACTACAATAATTACAGATGATTCCAGGTTTGTCCCTTTTCTTTTGTGATCTCTGGAAATACTTAGATTGGTCAAATCTGGTGTTATACACCACATACCCTTCCTTGGTGACATTTTAAAATGAGCAGTGTGGGTAACCATGTAGTACAGCTGACTCAAGTCTTCAATTATCTGCTCTTTATTGACATCATTTTTTTTCTCATATCACAAAAAGGAAAATTACATCTCAGTTCATTTGTTTTTGGTGAATTCCCACAGCTAGGTTAGATAAGACATGGCAAGAAACTGTTAGCCTTTGAACTTTTTGAAGAGTCCTGCATTGTAGAAGAAGGTAAAGAAAGTGCCTCTGAACACATATTCTATGCTGTGTTATTCTGAAATGTATAGCACTGGGGAAAATTATATATAAAATATTTAGCCCAAACAAAAAGAGGAGGAGGTTACAGAGGAGAAAATTAGAATTCCTGGAAAATTATATTACATGACAGCCACTCAAGTACCCAAAAGGATATGAAATTCTGAAAGCCTCGTAGCCAGGAGTGGGGCATGAAGAACCGCCTCAGTTCATGGGCTCAGCTGGAAGAACAGCATGCAACAGTAGGCAGCTTTACTGTGATTTGGGCCCTGACTCTTTAAGAAGGAAAGGTCCTTTCTGAGATCTTTTGTGTTCACTCATGAATTTGTCATAGAATTTGCTTGTCAGGCTGTGCATGTGTCACCCCAAACCTTTATTCAGAGCAGAGCCTGCTTCACTGTGGGAAGAAAGATGCTTTAGAGGTGTCATTCAGAAGGTGCAAAAAGAAGACTTCCAGGGTTTGTCTTGCTGGTGCGTGGAATGAATCTTTAGAGCTTTAGAAATACATCAAGAAGTATTTATTCAGACCTCAAACTCAGGTGGAACTGGTTTTGTGTGACTATATCCAAATTTCCAGCATTGTTTGTATAGATCTGGTAGAGGCTTTTCTGCCTTGAGCAATCTGGCAGCTTCGTGGAGTGTTCAATGAATAGTTATTGTGAGGACCAGTGAGGGCTCTTTCTCGTGTTCAAGAGTCTGTCACGAAGAGGAAAGTGCCTTCCTCTTATAATTCTCTCAAGTGTCTACTTCCTGCATTCTAGCCGGGGAGACAAATGCCATTCATGTGCTATTCTGGGTCAGGGATGGTGCTTAACCCTGGCCTGATCCTCGCTGTTGAGTTTTCACTCTGGAGCTCCTTCTGTGAAGCATCCCTGTCCTTCTCAAGTGCCCCGGGCATCCTCCTTCCCTCTCCACTGCCATTGCTCTCCTGGGATTTCCCTTTCATGCTACCTCTGGTGTAGTGGTTGTGAGCTTTTTGGATGCCTCCTTGAGACTGGACTCATGACTATTTTCTATAAACATTCTGATTTCTAGGTGGCAAATGCAGTTTCAGCTTAGTGCTGTTAAATGTAGCAACTTGATTAATCTTAAAATTCTTTTTTTTCCATTGAAGGGAGTAATCTACATTTCTAGAAAGTGAGGGAGGCATATGAAAAGTGGTGTGATTTTTGTTCTGACTTTGAGTTGTAAGAAATAAAATTTGAGCAGATTTTATTGAGTATGCCTGGCTACCCTGAGTGTTCTTTGTCATTCATAAATCGTCTCTCTGTGAAAGACTGCACATGGCAGTTGGAATCTGTCTTACAACTTGATGTTCCATCACCTTGAAACCCCAACAGATAACTTCATCTTCATCATGGAAACCATGTGTCCTTGGGACATGCATGCTTCTCTGTGACACTCAGTTTTCTGAACTAAAGACTGGATGAAATCTGTCTCTCAAAGTTGCTGGTAAGAAGAGAGATGTGATTAGGGTCTTCTGTCAGTTTTGGAAGGTGCTGATTAAATGATGGTCCTTCCTCTTTATCACTGCTTAATTCTATGTCCTTCTAAATGATTCCTCAAACCATTCTTTAGGGTTTATTGAAAGAACTGTACTAGTTTGCATTAATTATATCTAACTCATTTGATAACCTCTTTAATGAAAAATCCCTAATTATAGTTATATTTTCTTCTGGAACCACTTAGAAGTTGAAATTACTCTAATTTTTGATACTGTTAATTAAGCTAAGATAAAATCGCTGAACAACAGTCTTTTCTTGAATACCTTAAAAAACTATTATACATGAAAGAGGTGAGAGAATACTGTGGCCCTACATGTAATAGAAGCTATGATTTGGGCCATTTTTGTATGGACAACTGTAAAAATGTAAATGTTCTTTGATTATTTTCAGTTGTGAGATTGATATTTCTTTCAAATGTAATTCCAGGCTGAACCAATCCAAATGATGGATACATCTAGGTTGATAACGTATGCTAAAAGTTTTTTTTTTCACATGAGCAAGAGCATCACAGATGGAAACACAATTACATAGGCTTCATTGAGTATTACTGAAGTTGGAAACAGTGATATAAAATGCAGAAAAGGAGTTCCAAAAGGAAACAGCTGCAACTAATGCATCTGAAGAGAAATCTCCACCAAAATGATACTGAGAGAAAGAAAAACATTTTGAGTGATCGAATATTAGAGTGACCAATGCTTGATGGAATGATTCCATATTCATGGTCATCTTTAAGGGTTGATTGGATAATATAATATATGTTCAAACTGGTGTGAATGGAAGTGGGACATTCTTAATAATTATCCTGGAATAACAGACTTAAAACTGAGCCTATCTTGGGAAAACTAGGATGTATGGTCCACCTGGCAATAGTTCAACCATTATATATCTGTGTTATAAGTGCCAAATAATATCTTCTAATGAAAGAAACATTCAGCTAAGAAAAATTACACTCAGGAGGTTTCAAAATGTTGGCAAGACTCATTAGACATGTTTTGATATAGGATGTTTAAGATAGCATAATCCCTTCAATGATTAGAAAAGACACAAAATTGAAATAAAGATTTTATTGCTTCCAGGTTTCGGGGGATACATTGCATGCTCAAAGGCCACACATAGGGGGTCAGGGAGCATTGACAGTAGAATCATGGGCCTAAGACACCTGCCTTTATTAGGGCCCATGGTAGAAAATATAAACATCAGAGGAGCACTGTAGTGGTTGAGCCGTTTTAAGCAGACAGGTGCAAAATGTGAAACAAACTGACCTAAAAGCTCTTTCTAGCAAGAATGTGTTACTTTGAAATCCAGCCAACACAGGGCTGGATATAAACATGTGGGGCCAGAACTATGTGGCCTTGGACCAGATGAACAAAAATGGGAAATTATATTCTAGGTCAGATGATCAAATGAAATGTATCCTGAGGCAAATTATAAAAATTCACTCTAGGTCAAGGGGAGGGAGAGATGTTCTGAAGCTGGTGTAAGAAAGTACTTCTCTGGAGAATGGGAAATGGGTGGCAAAACACTTCTACTGTCCTGGGTTTTCAGGTTCTCTCTGGCTGTCAGAGCATCTGTCCCTTTTACTGCCATTTATCAGGTGGCACCAGCTGGAATCACTAGTGATGACTTAGCAGATGACTCTGGAGCCTCTTAGTGTTGCTACCCTTCAGCTGTCCAGCTAGGAGAGTTTCAGCAACCAGCATGCACTGCATGTGGCAGATCCCGACCTCATGGATTTTTTTAAGTTATTACTGAAGTCTATGATTAATAGCTTGGAAAGGAAAGACTTATTAATAGAGAAATGTGTCCATTATCATGAAGGAAAATTATTTGCTAAAATCAGACTGGTTCAAGCTAATCTTTTTGGGAATGTCAAAGTTTTGCAGGGAGTGGATACATACTTGTAAGGTGCTACCAGCTTCTCTTTTCTATGTTTGAAAGCTCTGTAACTACAGGTTTGAACTACTGTTTGCATGGAGAAAACACTAAAATTTTATGTACCTATTAAATAAGAACCACATATTAAGTGTATAGTTTAAATACAGACATTGAAACACCAACATTACAGATGGAGAAAACAAAATTCTACGCAAAAATTTGACTTGAAAAATATCAAAACTGTACACAGTGCAACCAAAATTAAGGGGAAAATGACATAAGGGGATATGAGTTTTAATATTTATCTTTCCATTAACTTGCTTTATGAATATATGGAAGTTAGATATTTTTGTATTAAAAGATATGAAAATACTCATAGTTATTCTCAGGTTGCTCCTGCTGCTTCAATGATGATTATCTTGAAGCAAAGTACTCTACATCGGAATTTTACAGCCACAGAACTTTTGACCCTGAGAGTGAGCCTCAACTTTGGAGCAGGTTGCCAGCATTTGACTCTTGGATGACTCCTGTTTAGATATCAGGTGTCCCCCAAAAACTCATGTATAAGACAATGTAAGAAAGTTTAGAGGTGAAATGGTTGGGCTATGGTAGTTTTAACCTAATTAGTGGGTTAATCCACTGATATGGATTAAGTGGGTAACAGCTACAGGCAGATGAGGAGTGGCTGGAGAAGGTGGAACCCTGGGGCATCCCTTGGAGTATTTTGTCCCTGGTGAGTGGAGCTCTCTTTGCTTCCTGGTTGCATATTATATTACACCCATCTGCCATGATGTTCTGTCTCATTTGGGCCAAGAGTGATGCAGTCTGCTATCCTTGGACAGAATCTCTCAAACCATGAGCCCCAGATAAACTTTTCACTGTCATTACTCTTTTCAGGTCATTTGGTAACAGAGATGAAAAACATAATTAAAAATATTGCTTACATAGAAAGAGAGTACCTCCACATTCAGGAGGTTGGGATATTAAACTTGGAACAAAGTTTAATCTTCCAAATGCATGAACTATATCTTCTTCACTACCCATCAAGATTAAAGAGGAAATGTGAAAATTTGTTCATACACTAGTTAAGTACCCCTAAAGAAAAAAAAATCACACATTATCCCATCAGGATTAAGTTCGACAAATTTCACAGAAGCTTTTAAAGATGAAAACACTTGCATGTATTTCTCTGTAAATTGTAGCCATTGTCATCTTTTTTGAACAGTTGTGGTTTCCCAGAGCAGAATCTACTTTTTAAGATAACTCATTTGTTCCCAAGCTCAAATTTTAGTGATACCTTCCTTGGATTCCCTTCCCTTGCTCAGCATGTTTTCTAAGAATGGGATGGCATAGTTAGTGTAATGGTCATTGTTCTATGAGTCAGAAAGTGTGGGTTCTAGTCATTAATTATCTTTATGGTGTTGGGAAAAATTAAGTAACTTCTACAGTTTCATCTTCTAAAAAATATGTAAGATAGACTTTGAGCTAAAATTTGTTTCTACTTCAAGATGTTGAGATATTTTTCTCAGGAACAGCATGGCCCATGGATATGCTTGGATAGGACCAACAATTGCAAGTCAGTGATCCTAAGGTGTGGAAACCTAAACAGGATGTCAGACTTACCTGGGAAATAGATTCAGGGCATGTACCCAAAATCAGTCAATGTGTTAGCCTAGGCTGAGGTGGCAAGGATGATGGATTCTACAGTGATGTGCCCAAAGGTCATGAGGCTATTCTCAGACACAAACAAGTGGTCTCAATGGGTGGACAAGCAGAGGGATTAGCAGAGTGGAGGAGAGGAAGTCGTCATAGTTCATTGCTAAATGACTTCTCTGACAGGCAGTGGGGAGTTCTGACCTGTGGTTGGCCTTACTCCTCCTGGGATCAAAGAAACAGTTCTATGTGTAAATCTGGTGTGTATTCTGCCATCTATCTGCTTCTTCAACCAATGCAAAGTGAGACATGGGCAGCAGTGGAGTCCTGCCACATTGTTACTGAGAGCCAATGTGCGCTTTAATTGTATTTCTTTCTGCCACCTTTTGCAGTTCTGATCCAAATGATGTCACTGAGAATCCTCTGCATTACTATGCATTGGGATCCTCATTAAGATCTATTGTGTATACTTTTTGTCTTAGTGAAGAATATGTGTATGGGATGCTGAGTGTCCTTGGTGTGATGGCGGAAAAAAACTGTGAAGAGGATGGCATTTCTGAGGAATGATATTGAGAAATATCTCTAGCTTGATAAGCAGGAAGTAAAGATGAAGTAGCATGAGAATGACCAGATATTATCTCCTTGAAGAAGGTCTGAAGGGAATCTTCATGGCCTGTCCACCTACAGACCTCAGACTTATGCTAGAACTATGTTTACTGGAATTCTGCTAGAGTTCAAAGTGGATTTGCATGAATTTAACACACAATCCCCTATTAGCAAGACAAAATTCCATGGATAATTCACACATTTTGGATCCTATTAGAAAGGAAGGGGGTAAGATCCAAATTGGAATAAAGCATATTTTTATGGTCTGATGATGTATATCATTGAACCTGAGTCTTAGAGGAGACAGTTTTAAAGTTCCACCAACAGAGAATCTGCTGGAATCTAGAGTTATGCTTTTGTTTTGGTTATCTGTCTGGAGGCAGGGTGTAGAAAGACATTATACCCAGATGGTCTGTGCATAAAAAGGACATTTTTAGCGTTGATGAATGAACTGGGTCTCAGAAATCAAGTGGTTGAGATGTTGTGAGGTGGGGAAATTTCCTTGAAGAAAAGGACACTTCAATGGAACAATCAGTGTAGACTAAATCCTGACAATGAATTGGGCCCTTGGGAAAAGGTACCCAAGGGTAAGGATGCTCATGACCTTGAGAGAAGAGCCAATCCATAAGAGAAACCAAGGGTGCAGAAGACACCTGGGGAAATCCTTCATCTTAGCATGCCTGTCCTAGATTCCTCTACAAGTGGTCTTGAGGACGTCAGTCTGTGTTGAGATGCTTGTGATGCCTCCTCCCACACATCTTCCTCTACAAAGGATTTCGATGTAGGACTAGGGCAGCTCATTCATGATAGAGAACTTTGGGTAGTTTCCCATTAAGCAATAGTAAGACAGTCCTATTACTTTATCAAATAGAAGGATCCACTTGGGAAGCTCTAAGAAGCACCAAGCCATTGTGGATATTGCAAGTAGTTATTTAGGTAATAAATAGGACATAAACATACTAGATACCAGCTACTTCCCTAGTTATGAAGCTTCAGCTGGAAGTCAGACACCAAATCCACCATTGGAGAATTTAAAATCAAGTGTTTCAAAGCCAAAGAGCCTGGATTTTACTGATTTCCAGATTGATGCCTCAGAAAGGTTACTTGAATTTTTCTGAATGTCAACTTCCTCACTTATAAAATACTCACTATAAACCTGCTCTATAATACTCCAAATTGGGTGACATAAGATCTTCACAGTGTCCAGTAAAGTGTCGCATAATAGGTGGTAGATGCTTAATCATAATTTTAACTATTGAAATTTGGACTCAGAAAAATACTGCTTTGACTTTCTCTTCTCCATAAAGGGTATCCCAGTAACTCCATTCAGATTTGTTTTTTTTAAAGAGAGAGAGGGACAGTGAGAGAGAGAGAGAGAGAGAAAGAGAGAGAGAGAGAGAATATCAGTTTCTCTTAGTGTATCATGTGGCTTTCGTTGCTCCAAAACTTTGTTGTGTAGGTGGTGTTGGGGTTCAAACCCACATCCTTACACATGCCAGGCAAGTGCCGTAACTGCTGAGCCACCGCTCCAGCACCTCAATTCAGATTTTGATTCCTTCACTTCTTTTACTTTCTATATCAAACCTATCCACAAGTCCTGCTATTTCAACTTCAAAATGTATCACAAATCCATTCACCTTTTTTCTGAGCCTGAATCTGAGATATTTTTATATCTCATATAGACTAGAGCAAAAGTCCTGATCTAGTCTCCTGGCCTACATTCTTCTTATAACAAACACGTTCTCTGCAAAGCAGCAATCTGAGTGACATTTGTACAGCACAAACCACATCATGAGGAACCCTTGCCTAAAGTATTTTATAGATTTCTATTGTCCTTCAACTGAAATCTGAAGAAAATCTCTCATTTTCTTCCATTTCTTCTCATACTGCTTCCCCTTACACCTAAAGTCTGTTTCCATCCACTCACTAGCCTCACTCTGTCCTTCGTTCCCAGCACACACTGATCTCTGTGCCACTGGAGGCCTTTGCCACTGCTGCTCTCTGCCTATGACTCTTCTCTGTGCTCTTTGCTGAGCCCCCACCCCCACGTTCCTTCCACGCTCAGCCTGACCTTAACCAGCTCATCGCACTGGCCCAGCCTCCTTTCTAACTCTTGTCATCATTTGTTTATGTTTCTTTACTTGTTGGACACCACAAGGATAAAATTCTTAAGTGTCCTGTTCATTTTGGAATTCCTAATGCTTGGTTTGATGGGAGACACTCAAACTTTCTTTTGACATAAATGGCATTTTTATAGTAGTTTGTGGTAGGGCAAAATGAAAACTCTAGCAAGCTTTGTTTGCAGTGTGACAGAACAGAATGGAAACTTTAGCCACTTAGGAGTTGACAGGCCTTGCTGACACACAGCAGCTCTGCCTAGTGACATTTAACCATAGAGGCTTACAGTGGCTGAACAGGCACCTGTAACAAGAGGACCGCAGAAGCAAAAGTAGGAAGCAGAAGAGCTGGGACAGAAAAGTCCCCCTTTGGGTGTAATGCAGTAAAATTCCCTGAGTTGTATAAACTAAGAGTCCCTAGGCTGATAACAAGTTTGTATACTATATATGGAATGTGGAATGCACCCTCCAATAGAACTGCACCAACACCCTTGCCTTCATGTAACCAAAACTTGCTTATGCCTAAAAGTTAAAACCTTGGTGTGCTCAGGACTCAGACTTTGAGAATCATCCCTCTGGGCCGTGACACAACTAATGAAGTGTTGCTTTCAGAACTCAGTGCCTTGACCTTCATTTCCCACTACAAGATAATTGCAGATGACATGATTGGTCCAATTGTTAATCTGCACAAGGATATAATATGCTCATTTTAAAGATTATCACTTGATTTATATGTGAATGAACCATCAAAATTAGGGTAGATCATCTCAGTTTTCTTGTGGAAGGCTCTGTTGCTGAAGATGTGCATGAGCATTGCTGGTCTTCATGTGCAGTGTTGCTGTATTGGTCAGTCCTCTGCATCTATCTTCCTTCTGAATTAGCCATGTTCCTTCCTTCTGAGCCTGCAATGAGGTGGTTCAAAGCACTTTGAAACATTTAATTGTGAGTTAATATTCCTCGTATGGCAAGGGAAGCATGGGTAGTAGAATAAGGAATTCACTGCGGTTTTCTTTCATGATGATACCTCTTGAAAACTATTCACAGAGAGGAAAAATTCTTGAGGAATGGTGTTTGAGGGAAATATAAGATGCCCTAGTTGAGCGCAGACTTTGGGGTCAAAATAAACCTGGGTTTGAAGCTGGGCTCCACTCTTTATAAAGTATGGGAACTCAGCTATTTAAACTCTCTGTTCTCTGCAGTGGTTTTGACTATTTGATTAGGTCATTCATATAATGTAAGTCTGTAATAAGTGGCAGCCATTTAAATTTCAGGAAAACACAAGGCGGTTGTTTAGGTGATAGAAAGTCTATAAAGACATGGCTAGCTTCATTTAAGATCCTCTGAGAATGGGAGGAAAGGCAGAACCTTTTCTTTTCTAGGTTATTATACCTTCTTTTATCATATGACAATGTGCTACATATACATAATCCACCCTGAAATTAAACAGTAGGTAGAATGTGGTTTTCACCAATAAATGTACTCAGTAAGGTGTCTTTAGGCTGAAAAAATTCTTTCAGATCATTAGTAAGCAAAATATGAAAGAATACCAGACAACCAAGCTTCTGAATCAAACAAAGCCCCTGTGATTGAAAAAAAGGAAAGCAGTCCTTCATCACTCTGTTTCATTTTGGGTGTATCTTTTATTTATTCTGGGAAAATAAAGTTCTAAACTTCTCTGGCAGTAATTTAGGGTGGCACCAAACTAATTACCCACCTCAGTCCTGTATCCAGAACGATTCTTTATCACCCTGTAGCCCTAATCAAAGAAAACAAATGTTTCAGCTCCTGTTATGAATCTTTTCACTTGAAATTGCGACGTAGCCTTCTTGAAATTTCCTTAATTGTGCTTATAGAGGATTGACACTAACCCCATAGGTTAAAATCATTTGCTAATAATCATCAGAAATACCTAACTCCACTCTTTTTTTAACTTCTATTTTGAGATTCAACTGGCCACACATCTCAATAAGAGGGCAAATAATATAACTGCTATTTGGGGATATTTATTTTAAAGTGAGTTCAAATTTCAGTTTCTCAAAGCCCTGTTGGCTTAGTGGAAAATAAATATTTTTAATGGACTGTGTTATTTTCTGAAAGTAAGTAGCTCCCCGTTGACAATGATGACACTTCTACATAGCTCTGTCCCCTCCACTTACTGTAATTTCAATATGTTTGCTAAAGCTTTCTGGTACTTGTTCATTTCTATTAGTAACATCTGTTGCTGTGTGAAGGGAAATTTTGAGTGAAAAGATGAAATCTTCCTAAACTAGCTATTGTCCTAAATATGATGTCTGGGAAAAGAATTTGGTCAAAGGGATAGCCCAAGGATATTTTAGGAAGTCAGATCTTTAGGGAAATTAATACTAAGTTCTGCTTTCTATCTCTGTAGATATTCCTTTAAAGACACATTCATCTATTTAGCATCTTTTTTCCATCCCTACCCATTGGGTATTCCACATCATTCCATATCTTGGTGATAGAGCATTAAGCAGAAGTTGGAGGCAAAGGACAGCTAAGGCAACCATTCCATTTGGTCCTGTGCATTTTATGCAGAGAATTTCATTTCAGGTTAATAAGAGGAATTTAGAACTGAGGAGAGCTTAGGGTCTGCCAAAATATACCAAGGATTACTAAACTTGGATATAGAAAACAGAGCACAAACAGGAAAATGGAAAAGTCCTGGCAGATTTCTCAGTAGCAGACTTCATCTTTAAAAAGTAGAATCCCATCCCCCTCTTCTTAGTGGCATAATTCCTTCTCGTGGTATAATAATGTAAATGCTCTGTTTATATGCATCTCTCTTCTGAAACCTAATTGAGTGTCTGGAAGGCAGATGATGTGTCTAATACCATCTTTGTTTTATACAAGGGGAATCTGAAACAGAAAACTATTGCTATTCTCCAGAGAAAACACATCTAAGCATTTGCTAGCAGTCATTTAGGTTTCATCTATGAAATTCCATGCATAAGGATAAATGTCAGCTGTTCATTGAATGATCCAGGTGTTTCAAATACATGGTTTATTTTTGGTAAATAATTCATTCAGATAATTCAAATTTACATTTTCCACTTGGAGTTTTATCACTATGCAGGCAATCATAGATTAGAAAGATTTTCTTTTTCATGTGCCACCTATTTAATTTGTCAGGTTCTTTTACACACTGATGTACACATTTGTAGCAAATAATATTTTTTCATCCTGAACCAAGGTGGATGACTTATTAGATAGCAGATATTACTAATAAAAAGCTTACAATAAAAGACAGATCTCAGTAGACAAACATCCTCCAAAAGTTAACTAGGACAGCCAAGGTTCTCAACTGGAACTACCAAAATGTTGTTAATCATGAGTTGATAACAGTTTCATGGTTATTAATGTAACTCTTCTGAGTGGTTTAATACCAGACCAGGAATGCTGAGTATACTCTCTTTGATGGCCACTCAAGGTCCTCAGTTTGGGCCTGTGTTCTTTTCTGGTATGCCGAGATATTGCTGTTATCTACTTTTGGGGAGTTTTGTCTTCTTTCCAACAGTTAGATGTCATCTTATAGAAGTTCGAGTCTCATGTTTATATGTGTTTAAATATGTGTTTAAAGAAGAATCCTTGAGATTCTAATTGCAGATCAAAGGATGCAGTTTTAATAAAGTAGCTGTTAGGGTTTGAATCTGGAACGTCTCCTCAAAAGCTCATGTGTAAGGCACCACAGCAGTGTTCAGAGGCGGAGCGATTGGATCATGAGGGCTGCAACCTCATCAGTGCATGAATCCACCTGATGGATTAATAATTTCAATGGACTACTGGGTGGTGATTATAGGGAAGAGGAATGAGGCTAAAGAAAGTAGCTCACTGGGGGCATGGCCTTAGAACTATATCTGTCCCTGGCTGTCCTTTACCAACCCTCTTACATGGCACCTGCTGTGAGCTGACAACTTTCCTCTCCTATACTGCTTTGCCATGATGTTTCTGCCTTGAAGCCAGCTGACCATGGACTGAAGCTCTGGAACCATGACCCTAAAATAAACTTTTCCTCCTCCTAATTGTTCTTGCCAGGTGTTTGGTCACAGCAAAGAAAAGCCGACTAACACAGTGGTCCAATGAATTTTGTACAGATTTTCTTTTTATCTTTCTGCAAATAGAACTGTGTTCTTGGCCTCAGAATAGTGAGCGTGGGTCAGGGTAAGGCTGAGAATTGTGTGTATCCAGTTTGTTTATTAGCCACGTTCCTTTCTTCTGTTTATTGACAAAGGACAACTAATTCAGGAAATTTAATCTCATGATTGAAATGGTAGTAGGGAGACAGGAATGAATATTGAAGATTTCTTTCATTGTCATATTTCTCAACATGCTTAGTGGGATTTATGAACAAATTATTGATTGTTGTAAAACTATTGGCTTTTCTTTCACAATTATATGAACAATCAAGTAATAAAATAGGCTTGGTTTTTAAAGCATTTGAAAGGCACATTAATAGGTAAAATAAAGCCCCTAGATTCAAATGGCCAAAGTTCTGCTTTAAAATATGTTACTTTGAGCTGTGTGTCTTTAATCAAATTCCCTATTTTCCTCATCTGTAGAATAGGGATGATAATACTAACTACTTCATGGGGTTATTTTGAGTCTTTCAAAAGAGTTAGAATAAGTGAGTTCCCTGTGAATATGAACAGTGTTCTGGTAGAGATGGTCCATAGACAACCTCAAACATTGACCAGAAGCTTTTCTTTTTAATTCAGAAATTTATTTGTTGAACAATCAAACAAGCTTCTAATAATATAATATAATATATATGTATGAATTCTGAAAATTAGATTTACCCCCAAGAGCCCCACCCCAATTACCCACCCTTATCCCTCCCCCCTCCTTCACAGTACATCTCTACAAATTCCTTAGGTTGTATGACACCTTATCCAGATTTAAAACATGATAATAGACCTCCTTTCTCAATGGCCAGGGTCTAGCTCCAGCCTCCATCAACGAGTGAAGACATTCGACCCTTGGTTCTCTGGGTTATGCTGATTTCACTCAGCATAATTTCTTCCATAGCCATCCACTTACCTTCAAAGACTGCAATATCATTGTTTTTAATTGCTGAGTAGAACTCCATGGTATATATGTACCACAGCTTTTGGATGCCCTTCCAAAGTAAGCTCAAAAAATCCTCTATAACTGACCATATTATTTATGCCCAAATCAAGAAGTTATTAATATTGAGGCCAAAATAATAGGAAAATTAAGGTCTGTGTTAGAAAAAGAGGTACTTTGGTCATTCTATTTATAATGCTACTTGAGTATTTATAACAAATAATCAAAAAAGTTTAAATATAAGTAATGTTACTGTATTAAACAAATATTACTAGACAGGATAATCCAGAGAGTTACTGTTATGGTTTGAGTGTGAGGTGTCCCACAAAATATCACATGTGACAATTCAGGAAGGGTGAGGTGAACTGTTTGGGTTGGAAAAGCCTTAAGGCAATCATTGAGTTAATCCCTTTATAGGGATTGACTGGCAACTGTAGGCTAGTAGGGTGAGGCTAGGGGAGAGTGCTTTTGGGGTATCTGGCATGGAGTTTCTTTCTCTGCTCTGCTTCCCAATGTAATGCCTCAAAAACTCTGCCTGGCATCGTAATGTTTAGCCTCATCTCAAGCCATAAGGAATGGAGCCAGCCTTCCATGGACTGATACCTCTGAAACTATGAGTCCCTAAATAAACCTCTTTTCTCCTAAGATTTTTCTTGTCAGGTCCTTGGGTCACAGCAGTGAAAAGTTAACTAGTACAATTACTATTACATCCTTTTTCACCTGTCCATCCAGTTTTTGTTGCTATAACAAAATGCCTCAGATGGGTACTTCATAGAGAAAAGAAATTTATTTAGATTGAAGTTTTAGAGTCTGAACGGCCAAACAGCCTGGTATGGCTCTGTCAAGGGCCTCCTTGCTGCATCATATGTGGTAGATGGCATCAGGGTGAGACTGTAAGAAAAGGATCACAGAACGAGAGAACAAGCAAGGAGAAGCCATGCTCACTCCATCATAACAACCCTCCTGAGAGAACTAACCACACTCTGTGACAACTATATTCATTCTTTCCAAGACTGGTGCCTACAATAGGCTCCACCTCTTAAATGTCCCTTGTCTCCCAATATGACCACACTGAGGACCAAGCTTCAGGCACATGAACTTTTGGAAGACAAACCATATCCAAACTCTAGCACTGTCCTCTCTCCCTGTTTTTCCATCGTAGTCCAACATATAGGTGTTCTTATCTCAGTGTCATTTTTTCTCCTCGTTTTTTTTTTTTTTTCTGTCCAAATCACATAGGTTCACCTTTGCAGGGTCAGGCAATATCTATCATTAATATTATATGTACCAGTGTGGTTTGTCCCTCGTTACTCTATTAAGAACAGCACTGGTTTAGGTGACACTGGAGATCCTGCAGAATTTATAGCACTGATGAGAAATGAAGTGGTTCTAAACAGTCCTTGGTTTTGTTGACCATTTCATTTTTGTTTTGTTTTTGTTCTTGTTTTCCGGTGCTGGGCATCAAACCCCATGCTTGTCAAATGCTGTGTTTTGGTTATATTTCTTGACTGCTTATATACGCAGGTTTCACATACAAGCAAATGCAACACATGTTTTATTTCTCAAATAAGAAGTTCTGAGATGTCTCAGGAATGATATTCTGTTAAATAGTTTTAGTTAAGTGTTTTTGTCCATTTTTTGGTTGCTTGTAAGTGACATGTTTAAGATGGCATTAAGTCATGTAAATAAACACTTCAAGGGACAGCCAAGTAAATGGGACATTTATCTGTATCTTATACCAGAGTGTTATGACATAAACCTTTGTAAAACGTCCTGGGTACCATTTGAACAAGGGGCTCTGCTAAGAACTGCTTGTATTGGTCACTGATGGTAAAATTCACAGAATGTTACACATAGATGGTACTAAAGGGTAAAAAATACTTAGGTAATCTGTTCTAGATTGACCAGTGAAATAGTCCAGAACCTAAGCTTCTGGTATTATTTTAACATTCTTCTCAATTTTATTGAAATTGAACTTAATAAATACAATTAAACACCCTCTCTTTTAATTTTTTCAACTACATAACAAGCATAGATGTTAATATTCACTAACCTGTATTTCTGAAGCTAGATGACAGGTATTAACACTATTTGTATCTACAATCCCTGGCATATAGTAGGAACAATAAATATGATAACTACAGGTTAACCAAATTATTCATATGATTGCAAAAAAGTTTTATTTTCTTCTCTGAAGGCATTTTAGGCCTTTCTTTTAAGCATTTCTGAATTTTTATGTTGATTGTATATTGCTGATGAAATAAAAAATGAACACAAGATCTAACATTAAAATGTTCCTTAAAATTGCCTTGAAAAGTTGAACTTAAAACTTCTGATATTAAGAACTCTGAGGACCCAGATGCAGATGCAATATGGTGGAAGAAATGAACAAACTTAAGTTTTTGATGCAAACACATCTAAATGCTCAGCTTTTTCTATTTAAAATGGTAAACAGTTTGACCCATAATTAGGGGAAACTGAATGAAGGGCATGGTGAGGCCTGCGTGGTCTCGTGCATATGATACCAGCTCCTTCCTCCTAGGGGCTGAGTGCTCTTGGGTTCCTTCCGGGAGGCTGACAGAAACAATGTTGGAGCTCCTCCAGCTCTCTCAGAAGTCACTGGGCCACTTCCCACATCTGTCTTGATTGCTGACGTTATTCTTGTCCTTGTTTCTATTTACCAATGACAAAACAACAATAACAAAAAATGCTCCTCAGCAAGTAGCAGATGAGACTCTGGGAGGACCCAGTTTGACATAGGCAATTGCTCTGGAATAGCCCTAAATGCATAGAGAAGAATCTAACACTGAGCGCTGCCAGCTTTAATGTCATTGGACCAAATGAAATAGAACCTTTCTTAATTTTATGAATGGATTATTTTTACCTGAGGGAGATTTGTTTATTAACTTTTCTCCATTTCTAAGGAGCAAAGAAAGATGCTTTTTCATCTCCAGCCCACTCTTCTCACAGATATAACCTCCCATCTGTTTTAATTCCATGAATTACATTCCAACTACCCAAAACTAAGGAAGTGAATTAATGATTAACTTTCTCTGTTCAGTTGAAGGCATCCTCCAGCTGGCTGAGGCTACCCAGCATGTATGGATCCTGTCAGCCGGGTTGAAACAAGATATTAACTGGCAGTTAGTCATTAATTTCCAACAAGAACAATTTCTTGACTATGTGTCAACCATTTCTGAAACATTTTGACTCACACTTTTCACGTTGATGAAAACTGAGCTTAAAAGCTGGGACAGACACTTGGGAGGGAGGGAGAAGCACCAGTTATGCTGATTGCCCGATTTGTGTCCTGTAGCTGAAAGTAAGACTAATGGATTTAGCACAGAGTGTTTATGCATGTGAAATGAAACACACACAACTGACCTAGTCAACATTTGCATTGCCTTCTAAAGGTATTTGTGGTTGTTGTTACCTTTTTTTTCTCATAGTTTGCTTGATAGGTAAAGCTGATATTATAATTATTTTCTTTGCAGAAGAGAATGACTAAAACAATAATTAACTGAAGAAGACAACATCCAGGTACTGCAGAATTTCATACAAATTATTTCTGTTCATTTCACAGCAACTTTTGTAAAGTAAATAATATTATCCCAATTTATAAAGGTGGAAATTAAGGCTTAATTCACTTACCTAAATCAAAGTGGGGGAGCTAAGACAAGAATTCAAGTTTCCTTTCCTCTAATTTAGCATTCTTTCCTGTACAAATGTAAATGTTCTTAAAAATAATGAATACATAATGGCAGGATTCTATCCATCAGCCAGAAATTTCTGCCAGAATTACAGTGTTTACCTGAAGTAAAATATGCTCATAAACAAAGCAGGGATGCAGCTGGGGCTTACATCTGGGATGATTAACTGGCATATACAGTATTTCTCCCCCTTCAATTGCAAAATGAATGCAGCAAAACCTCAGGGCAGTGAGTATGTTCCCATTTGGGACAAGGTGATCAGAATGGTATTGCAGGAAGTGCGGCATGTGGTAATAATAGGTCATGAATTCATTACGTATTTATGGTCATTCTTAAAATAATTTTCAGTGTCTACACATTTCAACATTTAAGAAGTTCTATGTTGCATGCACACAAACCTATATACAAATATAGACGTGGCTGAAAAAAATACACTGTTTATTGAAACATTTTTGTAAAAAAATATAGCAAAGGGGACAAGATTGAAGGTGGTGGGAAAACACAAGGAAATCAAAACAAAAACACTTGAATCTTTAAAAACCTTCCAAACGCATCTACTTGGAATTACCTACAACAGCTTTTTAAAAACTATTACTACAGAGCCTCAGTTGCTGTGTTTATCCTACTTTTATAGGAGGATTTCCCTCTTTTTTCCCAGTCTTAGTGGGAGGGGGGAGAATTCTCAACATGATGATTCATTTTGTATCTGATTTTTTAAGATTCTGTTCATGGAATTGAGGATTCTAACCGTGGAAGATACATGCAGGTGTCCTAGTAACTGAGAGAAAGGCTCTTAGGAACAAGATGATAAAAGAGCATCCCTAACCCTCCTCTGAATCAAAAGAGGCAGTTAGAGGGCAGAAGGCCCCTCAGTCCTGTCCTTTCATTTATCCCTCTGTCTTTTACAGAAGCACAATTATTATACCTAAGCTCAGATGATGATAGTCATGGGAAAAAAGACCTATAGAAATCATGAGAGGAATAAAAGGGCATTGGGATAGATTCACTTTTTAATTATATAAATAACAAATAATCTGTAAAGAAAAAGAGAGAGAGAGAGAGACAGTCCCACCCTCACAGCTTCCCATTTAACTATGCACATAAAGTAGGTCATACAAAATCAAACACAGCAGCAAAGATCCCAAATCTATACTTAGCAGATAGGAAGAGGAACACTAAGATGAGATGCAGCAGGGTATATTAATCAGGGTTCATGAGAGAAAAAGAACCAATTATATTTACATTGTGAGTGTGCGTGCGCACGCATGTGTGTGTGTGTGTGTGTGTGTGTGTGTGTGTGTGTGTGTATGGTTTATTTTAAGGTTTTGACTCACACAATAATGCAGGCTGACAAGTTCAAAATCTACAGTGGCATGCCGCTCAGAAAAGACTCAGATGTTCATAACTGCAGACAACTTTTCATTTCAAGCCAAGAGACTCTTGGATTCTTAATATTACACTACTTCTACCTGAGGAGCATAAACACCCCACCATCTTGGAGCATCTCAGTAACCTGAATTAGAACCACTGGCACCTCTTACACTTCAGTAAGAAAGATCTGGGCTGGGCTCTTACAATGAATGTGGGATTGCTGGCAGAAGGAGTCTTGAAGAGAATTTAGATGCCACTGAGAGAAACGCATCATTGAATTAAAATTCTAGTGAAGAGTCTCAAATCCAGTTTGAGCCTGTTGATAAAACTATGCTTAAGACGAGGGATGTTAATCCTAAGGGCATCCCCTATCTCCATGTACAGGTATGCCAGGTATGCTTGCTTGTTTGCTTTCTAGAGAAAGAGAGAGATAGAGAAAGAGAGACTCAAGTTTATTTAGTTTTCCATGTGGATTTCATTGTTCTGATACTTCATTGTGTACGTGGTGCTGGGGTTGGAACCCATGATGTCATGTGTGCCAGGCAAGTGCTGTAACCACTGAGCCACCACTCCAGCCCACAAGTATATGTTCTTTTTTCTTTCTTTTCTTTTCCTTCTTTCTTTTTTTTTTTTTTTTGGAGAGAAAGATAGAATCAGTTTTATTTAGTTTTCCATGTGGCTTTCATTGCTCTGACACTTTGTTGTGTATGTGGAGCTGGGGTTCAAACTCGCATCGGTGTGTATGCCAGACAAGCACACAGGAATGTTTTCAAACATGGTATTCTTATTTTTATGTTTTGTCTTAAAGAACATCAGGGAACTCAACCATCACCCTAGTGTACGTCTCTAGGACTTGAGGTTCAAGCAGGAGCACAGGAAGGCAGCAGAAAATCACATGCAAATATTCTTTTCCTTTTTTTAATCCCGAACTTTCAAGAATGTTGCTGCTGCCTGTGCACATATAAATGCATTTTAAACCTAGTTTTTACCATCTGCTTTAAGATCTGACTTAAGAATAAATGGGATAAGTAGAATAAAATAAGCTTGCTTCCCCAGAAATAAATTTCTCCATATTTCACAATTGTTCTGCATATAGTCACCTTGCATGTTATAAAGAATATATTTAACTGACATGTGGAAATACATTTGAATTTTCCAAAATTCAGACTGCATGCTTATCATTATAAATAAATATGTCAACATCATGTTGTCCCCAATTCTTCCTCTACTACAAACTGAATAAAGAGCAAGTGAATAAATAAATAAAATTGTTCAAAATGCTGACCTCCTGTCAACAAAGGTGACGTGAATTACATAAATCTGTTTTCCAGATGCAGACATAGACGCAGACAAGAGTATGCCTGCATCATTGACACCACTAAACCCAATATACTCGAAAACAACAGCTGTTGAAAACACTTGGCATCATGTGTATTTATGAGGACTTTTAAACACATACATACACACAAACCAGAATTAATAATGCCAGGTGATAGGAAGAAAATGGAAAAGTCCAAAAGCCATATTCTTTTCCTTTAGTGAAGTAATGAAAGCATTGCTTTACTAAAATAGAGGGGGAAAGGCTTCAAGCAAATATCATAAGTTAGGATCACAAGACTACTACTGTTACAAACTTCAAGTCCAAGTTCATCTTTATGCATGTGTGTGTGTGTGTGTGTGTGCGCGCACACACATGTGGTATCATTGTAGTAGATAAAATTAATAATGGATTACTTCTGGGATGATGTGGCAAACCTCATGTCAAACCCCAACTTCATCTTCTTTTTTTCTTAGAAGGGAAGCAATTTTTTTTATTTAGTTTTTCACTTGGCTTTCATTGCTCTGACACTTTGTTGTATACGTGGTACTGGGATTTGAACCCATGTACTGGCACATGCCAGGCAAACACATTAACCACTGAGCTACCACTCCAGCCCCAACTTCTTCTTCTCATGGGAGATTGGGACCACAAACAAAAAAAAAAGTATTTGACTTTAGACAAAAAATTAAGGATCCTAGGTTTCTTGCTACTTCCCAGTCCCACCCTTAGACTTACTAGTCTTCTGTCTTTAAGACACCTGAGTAATGAGCTGAGTGCACATTTGGAAATAGATCTGGTTTGTTCCAAACTTTATGTTTGATGTGGGGCAGCTGTAAAACAAGCAGAGGCAGTGATTTGAGAACATAAAACTTTATTTCATGTCATGTGATATGGTACCTATTGTTTTTTAAAGAGGTAGGGAAAAGTCCATTGAAAATAGAAGAGAATCAGAGGAGCAGAGGAAGGAGATAAAGGGGGAAGAGGAACAATGGAATGAAACTGACTAAAAATATGTGAATACATCACAGCGAATTTACCTTTCAGTATATCTATCTATAAAGCAGCAATTGAAGAAAACTATAAATGAATAGAAGGAAAATCAGTGGAGTAGAGGAATGGGAGCTGGTGGATGGAGCAAATAATATTCCATGCATATATGATCACATCAAAATGAACCCCAATGTTATATATAATTATAATACACTATTAGTAAAAGCATAAAACTAAATAGTCATATATATTATGGTTCAATCACATATTTAGATTTCGCTCTTTTCGTATTGACCATAATGATAACAATAGAGAAATCTCAACAACTTTTGAAGGATAATTCCCCCAGAAAGATGACTGGCAGAATTTTTCAAAGTGATAGAAAGAAACTAAGGCATGAAATTTATCCACAAACAGTACTGTTGAAGTGAGACAAAATCATTGATTTGTTTTTCCTTGCATCTCTCCTCTAGAGTTTTCCCATTAACCCTTAATATAGAGACAATACCAAAAAGAATTTGTAAAAATTTAAATTAAGACCAAATTGAAGTGTTAACCAATATAAAGTCATTATCCTTATAGAAACTAAAAATGGAATGAGTACTCAGGATTTGTACTGTAGCTACCTGCTCCTTACATAAGTCCCATCACTCTTATTAAAGATTTTCATTTATGGGAATGTTATCTCAGAGTTTTCTGGGGGAGACTTTTCTGCAATTTCATATGAGGTCTCAAAAGCATGATTAGAACATAGTCATTTTAGTTTCCCTGCAAATGTTGATCCATTCCAGGAAAATTCTATAAATAAAAAAGCAAAGCCAGCTGTCAGTGAATTGACATCTGGGTTGGACTGTGAATATTAATGTGTAAATTACAGCTTGTGCCAGTTATATACAACCAGGGCTGTATGCATATTTTCCAGTAGCTTATTTAAAATATGATTTTGCATACAAATACTGATCTAATTGAGTGTGCAAAAAAAATCTTAAAAGATGCCATTTGTTACTTCAAGATGTTTTTTTCTTGGAACTTGAGGATAGGTAAGATCCACCAAGAGTAAATTTGTAAAGTTCGCTTGTACCATTTGAGAAAAACCTTCTATTCTCACCACTTCTAAGTGAAAGTGCAGGGTAAGCTAGAGGTCACAGAATCTAGCATTGAAAGGTCCAACTTAGAACATATTTGGGAAGCTGGTGGAATGGTTGGAGCACTTCTCAGATGGGAAATCTGAATGAGAGCTAGACTGTGTGGTTGAGGAGCCTTCTGTGTGCAAAATCAAGGTCAAGACAGGAATTGTTGGCTACTCTTCTGTAACAAGTACTGAGCATATATTTGAATGAAGGCCTTTAATTTAGAACTATAGTACAATAGTTAAAAATTCATAGAGATGAGTTAATTTTAGACTTAGATAATCAACTACATTTGCTTTATCATTTAATGGTCTTTAGTGTAATCACAGATAAGAACAGATATAATTACAGGGAGCTCTAGAGCTATCCACAAACCTCTGGGTTACTAGTCTATTGATTTTTATCAATAGGTTGTCCCTTAGCTTGAAGGATACAGGGGTTTGCTATGTGAATTCTCACTCAATCTTTTGTTTTCAACATAATTGATTCTCTGGCATTTAAAATTTACTTGTACTAATCTATGGGAACCTTTCTGTTCTCTTTCACTGATAATTTTCTTGCATGAGAACAAGTCTACTAATTGAACAGAATTTTCAGTATCTTTTCTACTTGCCTTTGTGGGACAGAACATTTCTGCCCTCTGCTAGAGATGTTCTTGGTTGTGATGTTCTCATACAATTTGTTTTATATTTTACTTATACTATTTGATGGTGATGCTAGAAGTTCAAGAGTTACAGCTCTTCTCTTAGCATGAATGTTGTCTTATAAATGCCTTCAGAAAAAAATGCTCATAATTCCTTCCTTTTATACTGTGGATTTTACAATAAAAATTTTCTAGACCTCATTCAAACTAGATGGAAACTGAGTGTCCACTGTAGAATTTATCTGTAAGTACTTCAGAGGTATTGATTATATATCTATATTGATATTTCACACAGTTAAATATGCTTCTAACTGCAATCTGTAATTTAAACTAGTACCCCACTTGAGGTTATATGGATGCTTTTCAGTTTAGCTGTTTCTGGAATGTGAGTTGGTACTCAGAATTTAAGGAAATCTCAATGCCACAGATAGGGATGAGAAGTCCAAGACATATGTCTGAAGCCATGGGCTTGAGATCTATTAACTTGAAGTTAATTGGATCACACAAAGTTAGACAGATGCCACAACCTGGTATATGTTTGATTTTTCTGCCTCTTAGCTAGTTCTTACAAAATCTTATATAACATGCTCCTCAGGAGAAGAGAGGACCCTTCAGGCAGAGTCCTGTGAAATTCTTGTGAAGCACAGAAAGACTGAATGGCATTTGGAAGAGTCACAGATTTTGCATGGAGTAGAAATGATGTTCTCATAACATTTTCTTTTTTTAAGAGAGAAAGACAGAGAGAGAGAGAGAGAGAGCAAATGAATTTTTATTGAGTTTTTTAACATGACTTTTCTTGCTCCGATACTTAGTTGTGTGCGTGGGTGGTGGGGTTTGAACTCGTGTACTTGTGCATGCAGGGCAAGCACCGTAACCACCGAGCCACCACCGAGCCAGCCCCTCCTAACATTTTCTTAATGCTAGGCATATTGGAATTCTCTTGTATATGGTCATCATTAATGAATATTTTGTTTTATCAATTTAAATGAAGTGATTTAACATATATACCTTTGATGGTTTAGAATGACAATAAAAAATCAAGAAAAATAAGGTCGAGCAGCACGCTGACATTACGAACTTTACATTATTACTTTCTCTGATTTGAAGCACTGTAAAGGAGCTGAAAGAAGATTTGGTGAATAGTTGCCTTCATTGCTGTTATACTAAACTTTATTATTTTCACACTGCTGCACCACATCCAAGGTCCGAGTGAGCTGCTTGCACCAATGTAGGACTAGCAAAGGCCAGACTGGATCGGGAGCCAAAGCAAGGTTCCAAGATTAGATGTGATGCACCAAAGCTCATAAAGGACAAAGTTCAAAAAAGTTGAAAAGGAGAGCAGACAATTTGCTGAGATCTAAAAGCAAGTTGCCAGACATTCAGAGGTGATAATGTGAAAAAGCAACCATCTAGATGAGGGCGAGCCAGGGATGGTGGAGAGCCAGGGTAAGGGGATCCAGCATGCAAAGGTGAGATTGTGGACCACAGTGGGGACAGCTGGTTGTGTGAGTCTTTCAGGAGGATTTTGACCTTAATCTGATTGGTTTGCTTGTCCCTAATACTCCTACTGGCATGGTATTTGAAGCTTGATGTCTGGCTTATATTTTCTATTAAAATTATAATAGGAAATCTAAAATTTAAAGCAAAATTTTTAAAATGTCCTTTCTCAAAACATATGAAAACTTTTAAATACTCAGACATTCTAACACATAATTTTAGGTGTCACAAAAGGAATAGAGTATGTTGATAAGAAGCTTAGGGAAGAATATTAAAGGTATTTGCTTATTTCTCAACTTAGAAATACTTTGCCAAGAGGAATATAAGATTAGCTCTATAGCAAAACCACTGGATATTTTAATCCCAATTTCTGAGACTCTTCCTTGATACTTCTAACAAAGTATTGTCTCCTACCCTTTACTTTGGTTCTGGCACTTCAGAACTAACCTGTCACCTTGACAAAGTGTTTATCTTCTTTTCACCCAGAAGGGAAAAAAGTTTATTTTTTCATAACTTAGCTAGTTTAAACGTCTTTGGGCACCTACTACAACTGCAATTATTTAATTTTTTAAAAAATAGTCTAGAATTCCTTTTGCTTGTAATCTTGATTTCTGATCTTTATTTTTAATGCTGCATTCTTCAATATCATCTATGGATTCATTGTTTTAAACACGACACAGGAAGAAATATGTAAGATTGAGAATAATAATGCCTGGGCTCCTTTACAGGGTCTCATGGCATTTGATCATGGTGTCTCATCAGGCAGAGTTCCATACATCCTCGGGATAGATGCATATGTAACTCCAAACAAGAATAAAATATGCAGCCATTTAGATATTTTTACTACACGATCCTAATTACTGAAATGCTTCTAAATTCCTACTTTTTGACAGTGGTTTGAGCAAGAAGTACTGATTTGTAGTAATGTCAGACAGCATGTAGTATGGTACACATTTATAGAACATCTTTTTAACTTTCCCAACAGGAGAAAATACATCTCACTGATTAGATGTGTCCTAGTAGTGTTTTGGACAGAATAAATAACCCTATGGCTTATGACTATCCTGATACCTGATATTTATAGCTCTGTTCTGGGCAAAGAACATCACAACAGAATGAATTAATTGTTGTGCATGAATATAATGATATCAACATTTATAAAAATATCACTCAGTACAGATCAAAAATAGAAAGTGTTTTTCCCTTTTTTCCATGCTTTGTCTCTGAAGAAGAAAAAAATGTTATAGACATTGAACTTTCTTCAACTGACTGAGAAGAAATGAAGATGTAGAAGTTCATAGATCTAAAAACATAGGAAGGTAATATGGTGGAAAGTAACTGGGGCAACTATAGGTTGACACTCCAGAAATGGCCAGAGAAGGAGATCTTTGAGAGCTTGGACACCTGAGTCACTGGACGGAGCCATCCATATGGGGATAAGTATTCCAGGCATACAGAACAGCAAGTTCAAAGGCTCACGGATGACATTGACTCTGGCCAGTGTAGCCAGAGTTCATTGTATAAGAGTAGTAATGGTGTCGCTGAAAGGAGCTCATATTTTATTTGAAGTTCAACTGGAAACTGATAGTATTGAGCCAAAAGTGTTCTCATGAATGATCTCATTTTCAGTGATCACACTGGTTGTTCTGTAGAGAACAAGCAAGGAGATCAGATAGGGACTATTTGAGTGCTCTGGGAAAGCAGTGATGCTGCATTAGAGTGCAGTGGTGATTGCAAAAGAAGAGGAGTCAACAGAACTCATCAAAGAATTAGATGTAATTAGGGAAAGAAGGAAAGCAATTAAGGTTAACACCTTGTGGCTTTTAAGTAACTGAATGAATGGTGGTGGCACATTATGAGATAGGGAGTATTGAAGGAAAGAAAATTCCATTATTTTAAGATGTCTATTCATCCAATTAAAGATGTAAGTAATTTCCTAGAAAAGTCTGGAACTTAATGAGGTCAGGCTAGAGATATAAATTTGGAAGTCATTGGAATATAGATTTATTTAAAGCTAATTGGGTGGATGACATCATCCGTATACCAATATAGACAGAGAAGAGTCCTGAACCAAACCTTAGGGACTCCAATATTAAGAAGTAAAGCAAGAAACCAAGGAAGACTGTGAACAGGCAGTTGGTAAAGTTCAAGGATTAGTATCTTGATAGTATCTCAAGATGGAAGGAGTGTTGATGAAGGATGAGGCAAAAAAAAGTTTCTATTGGCTTTGGCCATGAATCATCTGGTTACATTTGTGATCTGAGTCATACAGTTTCAGAGTGTAATGCATTTAATTTGTACATCAAACTAAAAAGCATACTCCATACTCTCCGCCAAAGGAATAGCCACAATAGTTGGCACACCATGTGTCTGGTACCCATGTTTTGGTTCTGTCCTTTGGATTCTCCTGTCTGATAGATATAGAATCTCAGAAATGATACCTTGATAATAAATGATCCTGACAGGATCCAAGAAATTCCAGAGTGTTAAACACATCAGATTTATTGTTAGTTCTTGTTTCCTGAAAGTGTTTGAAGCCTTAACATATTAGGTAAAATATGACTTCATTAAAATGTCTGACTCTAATACTTTAATTTAGTGCCAGGGATCACTTTTAGTGTAAAACATTTTGGCACAAGCAGCCTTTTAAAAGTCTGTGGCTTTTATCACTCTGCATTCTGCTTTCCAACTCTTTTCACCAGTGTAACTCACATTTGTGTCTTGCCCAGTGATCACTGAAAAACAGACACCTGCTTTTAACCAGTAAGCACAGAACAACTTAACGTTGTTCAAGATTATGACAGCAGATTTGTGATGCTAGCTATAAATAAGCACAAACATACTGATTAAAAATAAAAATAAAATAAAAATTTAGTAAATACTTATCAAAAATATATAAAATGCCAGTCTCCTTCTAGGTATTTATTGCCAACCCTACACATTATTGTGGGCAGCAATAGGACCTCTTCAGGACTTGGTGTTTACATTTGTAAACTCCTTAGATGTGGGGTGGAAACTTCATCTTTGAATATGTAATCACAGAAGCTTATGTACTTTAAAGTATGTGGTGACAGGCTGCAGGAAATTGGTTTGAGTGTTTTTACTTCCAGCAAGTTACCTTTAAGTCCCATTGGCTTTGGAGGCTGAGGCAGGAGGATCACAACTTCAAAGCCAGTCTCAGCTACTTAGTGAGGCCTTAAGCAACTTAGGGAGACCCTGTTTCAAAATAAAAAGTAAGAAAGGGGTGGGGATGTGGCTCAGTAGTTAAGCACCCATGGGTTCAATCGCTGGTTCTAAAAGAAAACAAAAAAAGAGAATATTCTTATTCCCAAAGACCACATAGCCTGGATGTAGGAAATGGGAAGTGCCATTTGGACAAGGAAGAAGAATGGCCGAATGCTGTGGTGAGAAGGCCTTATAGGACAGAAAGGAAGGCAGGACTGGGCCAGGAATGAGGGAAGCCCAGAGGAAGGAGATGGGTCCAGCAGTGAAGCAGTCTAGATTCAGAGAGAATATGGCCCAAGGCTTCAAGCTAGCTGTTGGAGGACCGTGGTCACAAGCCAGGTGGAACTGCAAGGGCTGAAGGGGAACAAAGAGAGGTCTCATTTGGCTTGGTTAGAAACTGACCATGGAGTGGGAAGATTGTAGTTAAACTTTTACAGAACTGAAAAAATAGAAAGTGCAAAGCTGTGCTGCAAGATTTCTCAACCATGTGTAGTTGTGTAGAAGCAGCCTCCTATTGCCGCGGATATTTGTGTTTGAGCAAATGCTGCCATGGACTAAGGTAGCGCCTGGATACCTCAATGTGGGGGTTGACAGTATATGGGGGGGTGGGCAGTGGGGGAAAGACAAGAAGCTGAGTCTGAGCCTGGGAGCTGTTCAGCTCTAATCCAATCCATCTTCTTCTTTTCCCTTTTTCTTTTCTCTTCCCCTCACCCTTCTCTTCTCCCTGGTTCCTGTTCCTTCTTTCTCCTCTCAGCCCCCTCTCCATGTCCTTCCCCCCCAGCTCCCCCATTTACCCTCCCCCTCTTTGCCTTTTTTTTCCTCCTCCCTTCTCCCTCACTCCTCCTCTTTTTCTCTTTAAAATCCCATGCTGACAGAAATAACCATATGGTCACATTTCACCATCAGCACGCCTACAAGAAACAGTGGGTAGGATTTTAAGTGGTGGTAAACTCAAAATAACATTTATATTGCACTTTACAATACATAAAACACTTTAATGTAATTAACTCCTTTGATTTGATCATCACAACAATCTCTGGGGCTGATAGTTATAAACCTTGATACAGATGAAGAAGCTGAAATTCTTATCAGTTCAATTTGTTGCCAGAGGCTTAGTAATTGGCAAAGTAAACCAAGCCTGTCTCTGGAGCCTGTGGTCTTCTGGTTCCAAATGCCATGCTCTTTTCATTGTGTAGCAGAATCTTAACGCTTATGAAAATGGAATTTTCTTGTTCCTTTCTTTATTTTTTTACAGACAGTTCATGGATTTAGACACCAAATAAAACCTACATTTTTATTAGCTGTAAGACTGGGGGGTAATTTGGTTCCTTTCCCATTCTGTGATAAGAATGCCAAGGGATAAGAGGCACCTGGCCAATGGCAGGAGAACCAAAGAGTCTGAATAATTGATAGAGTATATTCTAAATCCAGAGACTGTCAGAATAGGCTATGTCAGACTTGCTGGAGCTGTCTGGTTGTTCCTGACACCTAACGATACCAGGTCTCGATAGTAAAAACTTCAGGAAATCTGAAAAGAATAATAATTTGTTATGTTATTTTTAGTTTATCACAAGTGACAGTCTACAGTTGCATCAAGTGATTACAAATGACATATTTTTAGGGGCATAATAAGCAATACAAGGGACAAGTCTGTTATTAGCACAATAATATGTATTTCTTCCATGTATTGGTTTTATTTGGGCATTTTCTGATATCTCACTTTTGATGATTAAATTATTCCCCAAATAGAAGATGCAACTCTCTGGCCTATTCTGGTTGACATTAAGTACAACATAAAAGGAAACTGAAAATGACCCCAGAAACATTTAGATTTCTGGTCTTATTCATCTAATCTGTTTTTCCTTTTTTTTTTCTTTTCTTTTTTTATCTGGAATGCAACTGATTCTGAGCCCCTCCCCAAACTTTCACCTTTCCTGGGTCTTGGTACCCTGGACTTAATGTTCTCAGTGGAAAGAGTTCCAAGGTATTCTCCACCTATGACTACTTATATGTTACACACACACACAAAGAAGGCAGGAATGCTTAAAACAGGGCAACAATGATCAGGGATAAGGAAAGAGCCTGCCTCAGTGGATCAGGATGCTGAGGCAGGAGAATCACAAGTTCAAAGCCAGCCTCAGCAACTTAAGAAGGCTGTAAGGAACTTAGCAAGATCCTGTTTCAAAAGAAAAAATAAAATAAAATAGCTAGAGATGTGGCTAAATGGTTAAAAGCCCTTGTGTCCAATCTTCAGTACTAAAAAACAAACAAAGACAGAGAAAGCCTATCCTTTAGAGAATTGGAAGGCTGGCAGCAGTCTGTCAAACCTTCCTATTTGTGGAAAGCAGAACTTCTTTGAGTACACGCAGATTTGCAGCATGAAAAACTATGACCTATATCATGTTGATGTCTTTTATTTTATCTACAAATAGTTCTGTTGAAGTGAGCTTTTCAGCTACTGATTCTAAAAGGTAAATTTGATTAGGCACAAACGTAGCAACACACACACTGTTTTGGGTAGACACCTCTAAACTGCCCCCCAAAATAACATGACAACCAAATGAACTGAAAACCCACAAGTCTCAAGTGTTTCCCTCTGGAGTTATAGAGATCAGGAACTATCTTGTACCTTTTCTTCCCAACTGAAGTGAAAGTTTGGGTTTTGTAATTTCTATACTGATATGTTACTATGCCATATGTAATCTTTTGAGGCTTTCTGGTCATGGACAGCAGATGAAATGACTTTTCACTTGGTATATCCATTTATTCTCAGTTAGCCATTTAATGCTTTTATGGCTTCTTTAGATAAGGGCTTTGCATTTAAACTTGAGCAGTTCAGTAGATTTCATCAAAGGGTGAACTGAGTGTTGGGATGTTTTCTTTCCATAAGAAAGCTTGCAGAGAAAAGCAGTCTTGCTTCCAAATACACTTTTAACAATACTTAGGCATTTGACAAAAATTGAGGACTTTTTTGTGTTAGGCACTAGGGAATAATGAAGTAAAAAATGACACTATTTCTGTCCTCAAGGAATGTATAGTCTAGGGAGGGAGACCTAATCTGAACAAGTGCTCTGATAAGTAAACAATTATAAATTGTGCCAAGTGCCCCCATAAAGAATATATATGTGCATTATCTCCATGCTTCCTGTTAGAAAGCATCCAGCTGGCTCATCAGGAAGGTCATCCAGGGTGCTGCCCAATCTTCCAAGAGTACCAAGGACATGGATTTAAAGTCTGGATTCAAGCTCTGCTGTTTACTAGCTGGGTGTTTCTGGTCTTCTGTTTCTTCTCATATGCTAAGGGTATTAGATTAATGCTCTCCAAAGTCCTTTCCAGCTTCATTCCCTATTACAACATCTTGGTGTCATTCGAGAACTTCATCTTTGGAGAGCCACAGGGAAATTTTGATAAACGTGAAGAGATAGGAGCTTGGTACAATACAGTGCTTTTCAAACCACCAGTAAATAGAGAGATACCTTTAAGATGGCTGCAGAGCTGTGGAGGAGGCAGGGGTGAGTAGGGGTGGAACTGGGGGTTCAGGGTGCCTCCCCACCCCATGTCTCTCAGATATGGCATGCATTTTTATCTATGGATTGCACCAGGTTTCTGAGGAAGATTTCATATAAGGAATTCTACTGCTAAAAGAAGAAAGCTTTTTAAAAAATTACTGATGTGGTCCTAATAGATTAGTCATTGGAAACTAGACAATTGTGAATTCTAAATGCTACTATAGCACTTCAGTGGGTTTTTATAAACCCCTTGAGTCTTTATCTCATTATCTATAAAATGACACTCAAACCTATTCTGTGGGATCTCCCAAGGCTTATAAATATTGCCTGGGAGAAAGGAAGTTACTAAGGAATGCAATGCAACTCTTAATGTTCTAATTACACATATTTCTAATTAATGTGCACAAATTATGAATGTATTAGCATTAATATTTTTTTTAAAAAATGCTGTGATAATTACCTAAAAAACAGGTCTGCCTCGCAAAACAATTTCCATGTCTCTGTTTCTGTTTCACCTATTATTTCTTTTGAACAGTAGCAATTCATCTGGGAACTAAATCTCATCTCACTGTAGAGAGCAGTTCTTGATGTGCCCCTAATACTGCCCAATGGACCAGCTTGACTGCTTTCTTAGGATAGAGAATTATATAAAGGAAAGAGAGTTGTGAAAGAAAGGTGCAAAATAGATAAAGGGGAGGGAGATCCTGGACTAGGATTGGGCTTAACTTACTTTGTCAATATCTATGTACACATGAATATGTACCAATTCCTTCCAATATGTAAGATTGTGTTAAACCAATACAAAAGGTGTATGTATATATGGCAATCAGATAACTGCTTCAGACATATTTGGTCTGTAAACACCTGTGGAAACTTACATATATCTCTTTGCTTTTTTCCAAATTTTGCACATGGGAGTGATAATTTGTTCTTTGAATTTAACCATTATACTTTAAAATGCATGCAGATTTAATCACACTGTTCAGAATTTCTTTTTATAACAACCAGACTGTTTGTGCACATAGTTACATGCAGTTTTATTTTGTGGCCAACTGGCTACCATATGGGCTGTATTTTGGTTTTAGAACTCACAAAGGAAAATCATCTTCGGGAGTTCAGGTAGCATAGTGATGAGCAAATTCAGCTTGAGATTGTGGGAAAGACTTGAATCTGGTAGTATGGCACTTCTGGACCCACTTTTACTTCTCTAAGAAAGGTTGTAAATGATGCTTTAGCTTACCTTTTTGTATGATGAGCTCATGAAGACACATGTTCTCCAACCTTCCTCAAATATCATGGTTAATGTTACAGAGATCTCTTCAGTAATTTGTTTATGTTAGTAATGCATTCATTATGAAAACATAGAAAAGAAGCTGATGAAAGATTAGAATTAGGTGTCAGAGTGCAGAAAATGCATGTTATAGCTTCATTTTAAAGAATTGGAATGGGGTTTTCTAAATACATAGACTTCTATCTAAAAAATCACATTGAATGAATAATAAAAATTAATTTTTCTTCCTTTAACATTAATCCCTGTATATATTATTTTCAGGACTGTTTACAGTAAAATAACTATCTGATATTTAATTACATGTTATATTAAAATGCTAAAATTTATACTAGAAATAAATAAGGATTTAATTTTAGATTCAAAGTTAGGCATATAAAATAATAACACGCAGTAATTTTTTAGGTGCCATTAGGTTTTCATTTCCCATTCTGACATTTGCTTTCAGCTGACCTAACTTGAAGGTAAAAATGACAGCTATTTCGCAGTTGGCATTTGAAAGACAAGAGCAATAAGAAACCCAGCAGAACTCCTGGAGAATTTTCATAGGGAAAATAAGCATACTGACATTCTTTGACTTTTGTATATTGATTTTTGGCTCCAGCTGCTCCAAAGCCATTAAGAGTTAGAGTTACTCATTCTTGATTTTTTTATTGTCAGTCCCCTTATTCATAATGCTGAATA
>PVKS010014414.1:0-42885 GCA_004027875.1 Aplodontia rufa | reverse complement strand
CTAATTAGGTTCATGAATGGAAAGGAGCTATCACTGAGGAAGGAGGGTAAAAAAAGAAAAAAGATGTGCCAGGAAGGAGGTTGGTTGGAGGTGGGAGGGGACATGGAATAAGCAGTGATTTGGGAATTTGGGGATAAGAGAGAAAAAAGGCTCCTGAAGTTGCCTTGAAGTTTGGGACTTCAGAGATAGGAATGGGTAAGAAGATTTTTAGGAAATATCACTGCTGAATTTTGTAGTTTAGTCTCTCTATGGGGGTTGGGTTTATGTTTCTTTTGGATGTGGCTTTGTGCTAAGATAGTCAAACATTGGTAGATTGCAAACATAGTAACAGATTCCTCCCATTCATATTGAAACCCTTTTGCAACATAATTTTTGCAACTCCCTTGTCATGAAATGAAGTCCATGCTGTTTTGCTTCTTGAGTCTGGGCATGGCCAAGTGATTTGGTTTGGCCAATGTTAGCAAATATGAGGTAAGCAGAGGCTTGGGAAGTGAGTGGACATTGGCACTTGTCCTCTTGCTGCTCATGTAAACCCTGCAACCGTCACCATGTGAAGGAGCCCCTCTAACCCGCTAAATGAGAGAGACATGACCTGGTTTTCCTCATTGGCTCTGCTGATAGCCAGACACCTGTCAGACATGAGCAAGGCCAAGGACTGCTGTTTGCAAACACACATGCAAGTGCCCCTGCCATCACTCAGAACCAAGACCAGCTGCCTCGGTGAGCTTGGCTCAAAGTAGGAATTCAGACCAGCAAAGAAATACACAGTTGTTGTTTTAAGCTACTAAACTCTCTGAAGGTTAGTTGTGCAGCAAAAGCTTGCTGAATCGGGCAGGAACCGGTTTGTTATGTGAAGGTAATGTGTGCCTGGGGCTTTGTTAGTGCTCTACAATTAGTAGCCTGCAGAATAGCAGCTGCAGCCAGTTTGCCAGAGAACTAACACAAGCGCATTTCAGCAATGCGCTGCAGCTCTGTTCTCAACCTGTATGTGCTGCAGGGATCCCTTGACACCATGCTCTGCCTGACGGCTTCCCGGGGCAGAGAACCCCCCAGCTCTCCTTGGCAGTCCATCTCACTCAGAGAGAATTAGTGACATGTTCTTCCTTACGTTTAGCCAAAAGCAGCAGCTTTGCAAGTGAGAACGGTATTTTATTTTTAGAGAAATCTTGGGTCCAGGGGAGATGAGAGGTGAAGGAGAGAGACCAATACTCCTTTCAGTTTCCCTCTCTTTTCCTCCTATACTTCTCCCTGAACACATCTGCTAGGCTCCTGATATGAACCTGTTCCCGTGGGATGACCCAGTTAGCTGGTTGGGGTGATTACCTAGCACCTATCCAAGGAATAGGTGGGAATCTGGGTTGTTAGGGCCAAGAAAGAAAGGCCGAAGACCTGGACACAGGACAAGGAGGGGAACAAGCATTGTGCTGTGTGTGCAAGACAGGCTGTATGTGGTAGGTATATGGGTTAGCGTGGTACGTAGGGTGTGCAGAGGAGGGATGCCCTTCCCAATGAATCTGTTATGATACAACTTTCTTTTCTTTTCTTTTTTTAAAGAGAGAGGGACAATGAGAAAGATAGAAAGAGAGAATCAATTTTATTTAGTTTTTCATGTGGCTTTCGTTGCTCTGACACTCCATTGTGTACATGGTGCTCGAGTTTGAACTCTTATCCTCGCACATGCCAGGCAAGTGCTGTAACCGCTGAACCACCCACCACTCCAGCCCTATGATACGATTTGCATGAGCTTTATGGTGACATGGAGTTGACCTGGGTGGAGTCAACTACTGTCCTTAAAATCAAATCAATGGGTTTATTATTCATTCATTCATTCATTCATCCATCAAATATTTTCTGAATACTAGGTTTGGGGATACAGTGACTAAAATATGAAGAGTGCATGAATTCATGGAGTTTCTCTAGAGGGGAAAATACCCAAATGAACAATTTATTATATAACATGATTTTGGGCACATGACAGGGGTGAGATGTGATGTCTTGAGATAAAGTGGTCAGCAAAGTCCTCTATGAGGAGGTGATGTTTGAACAGAATAGTGAATTAGTGAAGGAAGGAGCCTGGTACTTCTAGAGGAAACTACTCCAGGCAGAGTACAAAGAAAGTGCACAAGCCCTGAGGCCAACTGCTACAGAAACCTCGGAGAACCCCAAGCTTGCTTCATCCTCCTTTTCTAGCTACCCGACATTTCACTTTTTTCTGGAATGATTTATTGAGTGGCTTGCCTTTATTTGTCTTGTTTTGACGTATCTTTTCCTTTGTTCCATGAATCTTTGTGTGTTGATTTAGACCTGGTTTTGGCGTATTCGTGATCCCATTGCGACAACATCTGCTTCCCTATAGGTGTCCTGCCTTGGTCTCCTCAACACAAGGGTTACAGTGGGAGCACCGTGTGCCACATTATTGTTTGTCAGTTCTGATATTTGCACCGACCTCAGGCAAAGTCATGTTAAGGAACCCTTCTTCTTCTTCTTCTTCTTCTTCTTCTTCTTCTTCTTTTTTTTTTAATGAGAGAGGGACAGTGAGAGAGACAGAGAGAAACAACTTTATTTCGTTTTTCACATGGCCTTAGTTGCTCCAACACTCAGTTGTGTACGTGGTGCTGGGGTTTGAACCGGGGTCCTCGTGCTTGCTAGGCAAGCGCCGAAACCGCTGAGCCACCGCTCCAGCCCTAAGGAACCCTTCTTAAAAGGAATATAATTTTTATTTTATTTTAATTTTAGTGTGGTCAAATACATACAACATAAAACTTACCATTTTAAGTGGACAGTTCAGTGCCGTTAAGTACATTCACTCTGTCATGTAACCACAACCTCTATTCATTGCCAGAACCTTTCAAACTGAACAATAACTATTATTTGATTAAACAATACCTCTCCTTTCCTCACTTTCTGTCTCTATGAATTCACTCTGCTAGGTATCTAATATGAGGAGAACCATATTGTACTTGTCCATGTGTATCTGGTTTCTTTCACTTAGCATAATGCTCTCAAAGTCTATCCATATTGCAGCGTGAGTCAGAATTTCCTTCCTTTTGAAGGTTGAATAATATTCCATTGTATGCATATGCCACATTTTGCTTATTCATTCATCTGTTGATGGACACGTGTTAATGTAGGAAAGCAGAGGAATAATGTAGGAAAGCAGAAAAAAAAGGAGTTTTTGCAGTTTAAATTTTCTAACTGACAAGGTCTTAGTAACTACCTTTTCAGGTTGACCCCAGTCTTATCAAAAGCTTTCTCTTCCCGGTAAATGCTAGCTTTTGCAAGTAACTTGCATATGGGCTTTTTTTTGAAGGACAGTGAGAGAGAGAGAAAAAAAAAGAGAATCAACTTTAGTTTTTCAAGTGGCTTTCGTTGCTCCAAGGCTCCGTTGTGTATGTGGTGCTGGGGTTTGAACTCACGCACTCACGCATGCCAGGCAAGCGCCACAACCACTGAGCCACCGCTCCAGCCCCCCACCCTTTTTTTTTTTAAACAGTAGTCTAGTTTTCTACAAAAGTTGTTACTTTGTAGCCTTTTACTATGACCAATCAAAATGTAACAAGAACTAAATGCTTTTTTTAACTTCTAAAAGGTATAAATTAGAGGCTTCCCTCCCTTTGGGGTGCAGACTTCGCAGCATTTGGCCCTCTGGAGCTGCTGCAGCTTAATTAGACCTGCTTCCTGGACATTCCTCTGGGGTCCTTGCCTCATCTTTCCTGCAACAGTGACTAAATATGAAGAGTGCATGTATTCATGGAGTCTTTTTTGGGTATTATTTCAGAAGTAGAATTTCTGGATCATGCAACAATGGTATTTTTAATTTTTTGAGGATCCACCATGCTGTTTTCCACAGGGACAGTACCATTTTACATTCCCATCCACATGCCTAATGGCCCCAAATTCTCCGCATATTCACATGTTCATGAGCACTGGTTATTTTCTGTTTTTCTTTTTTAATAACAATATTCATCCTAATCAGTTTGAAGTAGAATCTCAATACGGTTTTGATTAGATGTAAAAAAAAGGGCTGGAGCGGTGGCTCAGTGCTTGTGGCGCTTGTCTGGCATGCGTGAGTGCGAGTTCCTTAATGATTAGAGATGTTGAGCATCTCTTCATGTGCTTGTTGTTTCATATATATTCTTTGGAGAAATGTCTACTCAAGTGCTTTGCCTATCTCCTAAATGGGCTAGGTATTGTTGTTGAGTTGTAGGAGTTCTTTAAATATTCACGGTATTAATCCCTTATCAGATATATGATTTGCAAATATTTTCTCTCATTCCGTGGGTGACTTTTCACTCTGTTGATTGTGTTCTTCGGTGCACAGACCTTATTTATTTTTTTTTTTAAGAGAGAAGGATAGTGAGAGAGAGAGAGAGAGAGAGAGAGAATCAATTTTTATTTAGTTTTTCATGTGGCTTTTGCTGCTCTGACACTTCATTATGTACGTGGTGCTGGGGTTGGAACTCTCGTGCTCACGCATGCCAGGCAAGCGCTGTAACCTCTGAGCCACCACTCCAACCCCAACCTTTAAGTTTTGATGTAGCACAATTTATCTATTTTTTCAGAGTTACCTGTGTTTTCAGTGTCATGTCCAAAAAGTAGTTGTTAAATCATTCAACAATGCTATGGAGGCAAATTATAAAATTCAATGCAATGAAGTTTATGTCCTTAATCAATTTTGAGTCAATTTTTGTGCAATATATGGTATATAGAAAGTTTCAACTTCATTCTTCTGCAGGTGGATACTTGTTGAAAAAAATGTCCTTTCCCAATTGAAACATCTTAGCACCTTTACAGAAAATCATTTGACTATGCATATGTGGATTTATCTTTGGACCCTTTTCTTTGTCCCATTAGCCTACATGTCTTTTGTAAGTCGGTAAAACTACATTGTTTTGATTACTGCAACTTTGTAGTAGGTTTTGAAATTAGGAAGTGTGAGACCTCTGATATGGTTCCTCTTTTTCTAGTCTGTTCTGGTAATTTCCAGGTCCCTTAAGATTTCATCTGAATTTTGGGATGAATTTATTGTTTTACTGCAAAAAAAAAATTGTCATTGGGATTTTAGTAGAGATTTCAATGAACCTGTGGACAACTTTGGGGTGTATTGACATTGTAAATATATTAAGTCTTCCAGACCAGGAACACACGCTGTCTCCAATTACTAGTGCCTTCTTCAATTTCTTTCAGCAACATTTTATAAAACATTTTCTATATACAAGTATTTCATGTACTTGCTTACATTTATTGCTAAGCATTTAATTTTTCTTAATGCTATTGTATATGAGATTGTTCATTTTGGAGGTTATTATTAGTGTATAGAGACATAACTACTTTGTGTGTGTGTGTGTGTGTGTGTGTGTTGCTGGGAATTGAACCCAGAGCTTCATGCGTGAGAGGCAAGCACTCTACTACTGAGCCACCTCCTCAGCCCTAGACATAACTGATATTTTGCATGTCAATTTCATATCCTGCAATTTTGCTGAATTCATTTTTTTCAGTTTTAACCAGTAAATATATGTATGCATGTATGTAAAATGGAATATAACTTTTTAAATGCTTTCAAAACCATCTTCTCCCTATTAGGAGACTGTGCGTGAATGCTCTTTGCAGCTAACAAACAGTGAACGCAGATGTGTAGAGAATCCCAACCATGCTATGCTGATGCCAATACAGTTTTAAAAAAGCAGATCACGATCGCCAGCGTGCTTTGAACTTGTCAGTTACACAGAATCAAGGATAGATGGCTAATATTCCAGGTCAAAAATGTTGGCAGAAGAGGGAAACATTCTGGAGATCTTTGCATATATTTTCAATTTTCTTAGTGTTAAAATGAATAAGTTTGTGTTTATCCCAGCATGTCAGAATTTTCACAGAAAATGGTAGATGTTTAGTAGAAAATTGCTTGGCTTTGTGGGATCTCTTACCACACCATAAATGAGGTGAAAATAGTCTTCTAAATTAGGAAAAACAGAGAAGATTTTTGTGGTTGAGAAAGACAGCTTTACCTACACAGGGTAATGGGATGCCTCATTGAAAACATTAGGGCAGGACAACACAAAAGTCAGGGAACTTCTGGGAGGTCAGATTCAAGCTACAAATAGACACTGTGCATATTGAAATTACACATGCAATTGCGAGGAAAAGGATGTGACTAAAAAAACTGAAGTAACTCAGCTGCTTCCACCTTTGTGCAGCATGTCCAGGGGTTAACTCTGTCTTCTGTTAGCCCCACACTTCAGGTTTAGAAGGGAGGGCAGCCACCCTCCCTTGCTCAGAATTCAGGACAGCCTCACCTGGGTCCCAGGAACGGCCTTGTGCTAGTATTCCCAAGAAAGTGAGGCCGGGGATTGGAACAGATGGGACCATCTGCATTGGCAACTCTGTGGCTCATCAGAGTCTGCTAAGAGCAAACTGTTGCCACCTACTAGTTCTCTGCAGCACGTGCGATCCATAAGCCAAAGGCTTCTCCCTTCCTCCTTCACCTGGGGGACAAATTATCCCTATCTCCTAGAAGGCCACGTGGTCTTGCCTGTAATTACTGTTTACCTCCACTTCTGGTGGTTCACCTCATGACAGTCCATTAACGTAATGAGAGGGTCCCCTAGCCTGGCAACGGGGTGGAACAGGTTCCAAAGAGACTTGACTCACTTGTTTAATTGGGTCAAATTTCAGTAGCATCTGCTCTGGGCTTAGCTCCCTTCCACGGGCACAAGAGTACAAACCACTTCACTGTTCTGCCAGGTTACACCTCCTGCCTGCCCCCCTGACCCCAACTCTGGCTGAGTCTCTCCTGGGTACTGCAAGAGCTCTTTTTATTTCTACTCCTAATCCTGAGGACTTTTCCTTCCTTCATGCTGTAGGTGCCTCGTCCCATGAGTACTGCCCACCTAACATCTACTCCACATATATCATCCTCTGCCTTTCTAAATTGTTTAATTGCTATGAGAGGCAAATGATTTATTGTTTTCCCCATCAGTTCACCTTGGTTCACTTCTTGTATATTATTATTTTATTTTTCCCTTTCAAAAGAGAAGTATTGATAACCCCCCACTATTATAATTACCTATTGAAAACTATACAAAATATGAACTGTCCCTGTTCCTTTTCCCAAAAGGAGATGCGCTTTTAACTATGGCAATGGACATCTAGAAATACTATCTTTTCACCATCTCAGAGAGTTTTGATATACTTATTTATCCTATTGTTCTCAGCGTGCCACATTCCCATTTCTATTTCATAATCTATTTTATTTATTTTGGTTTAAAATATGAAACAATTTCAAACTTAAAAGTTGTAAGTACAGCACACAACTAGTTTTTTCCCTCAGTCATTTGCAAGTAATTTGCCCACATGATGTCCCATTACCACCATCTACTTCTCAAACCCCTTTTACCTTTTGCTAGTTGTCATTTATAGCAAAAAAAAAAAAAAAAAAAAAAAGTCAGCTTAAAGTCTTGTATTTCACTCAGTTATTCATCTCTTCAGGTTTCTTCAGTCTGGAATAATTTCGCAGTTTTCCTGTGACTTTCATGACCTTGACTTTTGGAGATTATAGGGTAGTTAGTAGAATGTCCTCCAGTATGGATTCCTCCAGTATGGGCTAGTGTGATATTTCCTCATGGTTAAACTTCAGCTGTGGCTCTTTGCAGTAATGTAATAGTAATGCTATATTTTTAAATGCTTTTTATGTGGTATGTTTTAGTTAGTCTCATTCCTGGTAATGTTTATTATTATTATTTGATTAAGGTGGTGCCTGCCAACCTCCCTGCTCTAAAGTTATTCTTTCTCTCTCTTAGTAAATAACAAATATTTAGGGAGGAGAATCTCTCACACTGTATAGATATCCTGTTCCTCATGAAACTTCCAAGTTACTCTCTTGTTTCCTTATTGATAGTAACATGTTCCTGCGGATTGCAATTTTATACCATGGGTTATATAACCCATGATCTATTTGAATGCTCTGGTCAGTAGGAGTCACTTCAAACTGCCTCTGTCTCTTTGGCAGGTCCTGTCATTCTTCGAGCATGGCCCTACCTTCTGGCACAAGAAGAGATTCCAGGCTCATTTTGTACATTCCTTGCTCTAGCCCCAGAATCAATCAGCCTGTTCCAAGGCGCCCTGCTTCTTCATAATGTAAAATGGGATTTAGAAATCAAGATGGGATTGCTATTGCTATTAGAGTATTTGATGTCCTCTGGCCTCTTAACACACAGACCAACATCTGTACACACACACACACACACACACACACACTCACACTCACACTATACATCTATATTTACATCTTTATTTCTGTATCTCTGTGCTGAAAACTTTTATATCATCAATTCCCTTTCCACTTCTCCATCGGTGAGAAATCTGACTCCCATTATCCTTAGCATATTAATATATTTGATCAGTTTCCAAGCTGTACCCAGCCTTCCAGATTGCTGCCACTGCCCTGCCTGCTACCCATGCAGATGCCCTCCTTACCCGCCCCCCCAGAGGGAGGCCTCCTCATGCACTCAGGCCTTGATGACCACGCCAGGCCAGCTCCCTGTGGGAACACTCTCACCCTCCTTAGGGTTCAGGCTCTGAGGACACCACAGTTTACTCCTTCTTCCCCTCTTGGGCAGACCCTTCCTTTGCTTGACTCTACCTGAAGTGATTTGGACTTTATTGTTCAGAAAGGAAAGGAAGAGCCCCAGTGTATGTTCTATGCAGTGTCCACCTCTGCAAAATGTTAACCTTATCGCCACTTATCTTTACATGGTCCAGAAGACAAATTCCATCATTTACTGTGGCGTGGCAAATCATTCTGGAGGGTTAAGAGTAAAATCTGGACCATTAACATAGCTTGCATTACCTGAAAGAAACAGATACCATCTGTGGTTGGAAGCTATTGAGATAAATTGACTCATCTTATCATAGCTTTACCTGGTCTGTCCTTGCTAGCATTGCCCATAAACCCAGACAATAAGGATACTTCTCTGCCTGGGACTTTAAAGCTCCCCTCCCACCCCTTTTCCAGCCATGCCTCCCATATGGGTGGAGTAATGAGGCTAAGGGTTATAGGGTCCATACTTCCCTCCTCTAAGCCAGACTCTGAATATGGGGATTTCTCCACCCAAACAGCCCCGACTGCACCTGGGGCCTATACCAGCCTACCCAGGTCAGGTTCAATGGCATCCCTAGAACATGTATCCCTGAGCTGGAGGGTAGGGAGACAGTGGAGTGGCTGGGGTATCCACATTGAGCACCCACCTAGATACTTTTGGTGCAGAAAGGAGCTGAGAGTGGGAAAAAAATGGTGTTCAGAAATTCCAAGGAGCTACATGTGAAACTGGCCTTAGTTTATTAGGAAAGAATATTTATCAAGAACATTTGTCAATTTGTTCATGTAATATGAAAAAATTCATAATATTCTGCACGTATACAGGGACATAACGTGTTTTATTTTCTAGCTATTAGCTTGATTTAAAACTTTCAAATATTTAGATATATGATATATGAATCTACATTTGCATTATTTTTTTTCAGGGCTGAGGACTGAACTCGGGGCCTTGCGCATGCTAGGCAAGTGCTCTGCCACTGAGCTAAATCCCCAACCCCATACATTTGCATTATTATCTGAGAACTATCATATATTACAGAAAGACTTAGCTTTGCATGTAGTAGGCACTCTTGTGTGTGAGAGTTTTACTTACATACTGTTTTAGTCAGCTGTTTTTTTTTTTTTTTTTTTTTTTTTTTTTTGCTGCTATGACCAGAAGACCTGACAAGAATAATTAAAGGAGGAAAATTTATTTTGGGACTCTTGGTTTCAGAGGTCTTAGTCCATAGATGACCTACTCCATTCCTGGAAGTCAAGGTGAATCTGAACATCATGGCAGAAGGGTGAGGCAAAGGAAAACAGCAGGGAACATGGCACCAGGAAGCAAAGAGAGCCTAAATTCAGCTTACAAAATATATACCCCAATGTCCGGGCCCATCTGGCAGGAACCCTCCGAAAACAGTGATAAGTGGCTAAGGCAAGGTAAGTTGTTAGAGACAGAGAAGCAGCAGCAGAGATAGAGAAGCAGCAGCAGCAGAGATAGAGCAGCAGCAGAGAGATCGGAGAGAGGAGAGATCGGCAGCGGTAGAAGATGCAGGCAGTAAGAGCCTCGGCTGCAGAAATCGGGACTCTGGTATGGCAATAGAAACTCTAAATGTGAATAGCCTTGACTCAAAGAGAGGGAAGGCGGGAAGCGCCTGGAGGCCTTTAGCGTTGGTAAAGGGAGAAATAAAGTGCTTGGAGAACTTAAGACCAATGGGTCTAGTTTAATCTCAGGCAAACACCAAATGAGATCCTTGTCCAGTTCCTGCCGGCCGGGACCGGACAGCTAAGGCCTTCTCTTTACATCAAAGTAACACACACCAAAAGGCACACAGCTGATTATACACTCACCCTAGATGGCTGTGCCCTGCTCCACCTCTGAATGGCCTTTATGGACCTCCTTATGACCAGATCATCCTTAGCACTATCCAGAGAGAAATCTCAAAGTTTTGTCATTTGGGTAACCAAAATATAAGAACCCATAGTAGACCATCCATTGACGTGAGTCACCACATTACAGAAAACACAAGGACCAAACCCTTTCTCAACATCCTCTTCAGTCCTGCACTATTGGTGATGGAGAGGTGGGTTCACTGACCACAGGTTGTGTGTGTTGCCTGGGAGAAAGCAGTTGAATTTCAAAGTTAGATTATGCTGTATAATTAAGAACAAGAAAATTTCAATTTCTTCCTGGAGGGTAGCATTTGGGGATCCAGGAATTTGGAGAAGAAGAGAAATAGAGAAGAATTAGGAGAGAGGATGGACAACATTAGGGGAAAAGATTCAGGGTAGGCCTAATGTGACATTCATTAACAGTTATATGCCATACCTCATAGATCATCATGAAAGTCATCTTAAAATATTTGTCTTTTTGCATTAACATAAGCTACTATTATTTAAAATACCTTGTTTTCTAGCTTTTTTATTTTTTAGGTGATAACTTCCACTTACATATTTTTAATACTTTATGAAAAGTTTTCTGCTGTGGTTTGGATGTGCAATGTTCCCCACAGGCTCCTGTGCTCAAGGCTTGCAGAATGGTGCTATTGGGAGGTGCTATGGGCCTTTAGGAGGAAGGAGCCTCGTGGGAGGTTGTTGGATCATGTGCCCCTGAAGGGGGTTGCCGAACACTATTCCTTCCTCTTCCTCTTTCCTCCCTGCCTTGAGATATAACTTGTTCTAATGTGCTCCCACCATTATGTGATGCCACACCACAGGCCCAAATCAATGGGGCCATTTGACCACAGACTGAAGACAAAATTAAACCTTTTTATTTATAAATTTTTGAAAGTTAGTTATCTTTTTGTCTTTAATAAGTTAGTTATTCGGTCCTCAGCCCTGGAAAAAAAAAGAAAAAAAATAAGTTAGTTATGTCAGGAATTTTGATGGTCAGGATATACATGGTGTGGAAAGTTAATCTTCTGTCTTACCTTTTAGCACTGATATAGTCTGCCTTTCATTTTCACTTGAAAAATATATTTTTGGGGGCATCAGATATGTTCTTGAGTTGAAGACAATCTGCACAATCTTTTACTACTCTTGTATTAATCCTGGCATGCTGTGAGGACATTGGTGGCAGGGAGCACTAGGTCATTAAACACATTCACCTTCACATAGGTAAATACACTCTGCTAGATCATGGTTCTCCCTGAAAAATACCCAGAGGCTCAAAGTTCTGATCAGTAATCCTAGGAACAAATCTTTTCATAAAACACAAGCTCTTTGTTTTCTTAAATAAATAGATATAAACCCAAGATTTTATTGAAAAGATACAAAATTTATTTATTTATTTATTTATTTATTTATTTATTTTTAAAGAGAGAAGGATAGTGTGTGTGAGAGAGAGAATCAATTTTTATTGAGTTTTTTTCATTTGGCTTTCGTTGCTCTGACACTTAGTTGTATACGTGGGTGCTGGGGTTTGAACCTGTGTACTCATGCATGTCAGGCAAGCGCTGTAACCACTGAGCCACCATTCGAGCCCAAAATTTGTATATTTAAATTGTATTTCATGATACTTGCTTATGAATTCTTCCTAACCTTTTTCTTAATTAAATTAATAAGCTAATTAATTTAGTGCCAGAGATTGAACCCAGAGGGGCTTAACCACTGAGCCACATCCCCAGCTCTTTATTATTGTTACTATTTTTTATTTCCCTAAAAAGTATTTATTACATTTTTTATTTCATTTAGTTGCTGAGGCTGGTTTTGAACTCGTAATCCTCCTGCCTCAGCCTCCTAAGCCACTGGGATTACAAGTGTGTGCCCTTTTTCCTATTTTAAAATAAAAGACAATGAGTAATGTAGACTTTGCCTTCTCAGAATCACTTGTAACTACAGCTTTTCATCCTCTTAAAGTTTCTGCTTAAAACAATTAAACACATAAGCAAGCTGACAGATGATGTAGTCTCTTGGATCAGTTACCTACTTAAACCAGGCTTAATTAAAAAAAATCTGGAAATTCTGTTTTGAACTTCTGCAAGTATCTCATTCAATCCCCAAAACAGGGCCATGTGGCCCTCGGCAGAATCGTTATCCACAAAGATAAGGTGAGAATTCATTTGGTTTGGGAAAAATAATGAGCAAAATACATCATTAGCAAGATGTATCTTGCTAATGAGTTGCTGCTCATTACAGTGTATGAATCCACTAAGCTAAACTTCCAATTTTGGTGAGTATGAGCATAAGTCAGTTATAATCCCAAATAGCTACTACTTTATGTTCATTACATTTCCAAAAATGTTTTTCCATTACACCTTTATATTAAACTCAATGTCCATAGAACTTTTTAAATCCTAAATGTAACTTTGAAAGAAATAATAAAAATGGAAAAATTAAACACTAGTAATTTGTAGTTTTATTTCTAACAATACAGTTTATAGATGCTAATTACTTAAAAAAAAACTTCAAGGCCCAAATAATGATTTAAAAGCAGACATGACTATTTCTAGAAGGACATTTAAAAATAAAAATTATTTCTATGCAAAATTCTGCTAAAGAGGTAAAAATAGAAAAACATGTTTCTTTTCTTTTCTTTTTTTTTTTTTTAAGAAAGAGGGGACAGTGAGAGAGAGAGAAGCAATTTTTATTTAGTTTTTCAAGTAACCTTCATTACTCACACACATCATTGTGTACGTGGTGTTGGGGTCTGAACTCCCGTACTTGCGCATGCCAGGCAAGAAACTATAACTGCTAAGCCACCGCTCCAGCCCCCAGATGTTTCTTCAGAACATATATTTGTTCACTTCTTTTTACAAAGGCATCTCAATTTTAGCTCAGCAGATTATATTATAGTGTTGGAAAGTAGAAAGGAGTGGTGATTTGTGAACTTTGCAGTTTCTTGGAGATTTACTTTGCCTGAGCAAAGGAAGAAAACTGACCTTAATTAAACTACAAGTTAGATACTCTGTAGCAAGATATAAATAAAATGAATGTACTTGAATAGTACCTAAAAGGGTGAATATAATTGAGTAACAACTAATAGAAATTTCAGTTGCCTGCAAAAGCTACCAAAGTACAGTTAATTATCTTTTTGATAATAAGCCTTCACTCTAGTTTCAAATGCATAATTTTTGGATACACTACAATATTGCCATTTCTGCTTAGACTTACATGAATAGATCATCCTCATTTTCATTTCATTAAAATAGCCCAAAATGTACAATTGGCCAGAAGATTAAATTAGCCTCATCAACAGGAACAAAAGAGCCATGTGCCTCTTTTATTTCTATCTCTATTAGAGTGAGAAGTAATAAAAAGGCATTAAATATGAATTTTCCAAAACCGATTTCCTGGAATGACACATTGTCATGCTTCATAAGTACATGTCTTTGGGGGTGACTTCAATGATTATTCAGTAATGCAATTGGCAAATTTCGTTTCATAAGACTTATTTTGTAAATTTAGAGATTATATAGATGAAGCCTAACAGCTGGCTAATTAAGTTAATTCAGGAAAAACAAATCAATCTCTCAATCACCTTATAAACAGATTAAATTTCTTTCACACTAAACCATTGTTTAAAAATAGGAACACACAGTACATAATTTGGTCCCCAAACAGTACAGCCTGTTACATTCCATAGGAAAAGGGATCATGCACACAACCATTTTCACTCACTTAATACATTGTCCACCCCTGATTGTCTTTAGTTGGAGCTTCACCCTGAGCTGACCACTGCGTCATCACAGCTCAGCCAGCCATGAGGATAGCACCCAAAGGCAGAAGGCACCACCCAGTTGCTACAGTATGTGAAAAAAGATGGCTAACCTGAAAGAGATATTTCTAAGAGGATTCAAGGCTTGTGATAGAATTCAGTCATATGCCAAATGTTAAAATTAAGAAAGGAAAGAGTAGTGGGGGATAGGGTAAGACTGAAGGTAAGGTAGGTGGCAACTGTAGCCCACGTGATCAAGAGCATGAGCAGTATTATCTGTCTGCCCTGTTGCTCAGGGGACAACAGTAGTATTGCAGAGGAAATAGGGATCTGCTTGATGAGAAACTCACTTTCAGTTAGGGTTAGGCATTGCTACTTAATAAAAAAAACTCCAAATAAAAAAAGTGAATTTAAAAGGGAAGTTTATATGTGCTCTGGAGTTACAGAACCAAGGCTTTTTTAGGTCACTAGGGACCAAGCTCCATACAATTCTCCTTGACCTCATGATCGAAAATGGATGCTGGAATTCTAGTCATTGTAGTCATAGTTCAGGCAACAATATGGAGAAAGGGGAACTCTCCTTGTCTCATTGACTCCTTAGCCTTTTCTTACTGCAAAGGAGGCTGGGAAATGTAGTTGGGTGCATATACACCCTGGTATGCTGGTAAGCCAGCTTTATCCACCCCACCCCCACACCAGAAAGAAAGAGAGGGAGAAAAAGAAAGGGAGGGAGGGAGGAAAGAAGTTCCCAATGGCAGCATTTGCTATTTTATGTGGTGTAAATGCTACTACTGAGGTCAATTCAGGCTGCCAGTGGTTAACAGGGGTTTACACTATTCCTGAAAATCTAACAGTTGGCCCTTATGGACCACAGGACTATGAATAATATCTGTTTTGTCAGTAAGGAGAGAGGGTGGAATGAATGATGGGAAGAAAACCAACAGTTTCAGCCACAGGCCTCAAAAAGGAAGTAACAATTCTGACCAGAAGTGGGATTAGAAACACCTTCCCTGTGATTCCAGATGGAAAAGAATCCAGTTTTGACAAGTCAGGAGCAAATACAGGCTGGAGAAGAGGTTGCTGTTTAAAGAGAGCTACAGGGCCAGGAAAATACATCCTTGGTGAAAGCAGATGCTCTGAGCAGAACATACTGAAATGAATCTGTTTAGAATGAGAAGGCCCAGAACCAGAGGCTGAAGGGATTTTCAAGGAAGAGGACGTGGCACAAGGCCGCCAGATCTTCTGCTGAAGAGTAGGACAGTCCTTGGCTGATTTTCCCCTGTAGACTGAAAGCTCTCTGGGGCTTGGGGCCATTTCTTTCCTGATCATTGTCTGAATTTTGGTGTGTAGTCCAATCCTCAAGCACATTTATTCTTCTAACAAGCAATGTGCCCACCCTGTGGCAGGCATTGCTCATTGTGCTGAGGAAACAGCACAGAACAAAACCAAGGCACTTACATTCTACTGGGAGGGCACCAGGGAGAGAAAGGACAAAATAATTTATATGGCAGAAATGAGTGCGATGCAGAAAATGAGGCAGGGAACGAGAACTGGGAAGGTTACAAGTGCTCAATAATTTAAAAAAATATTTAGTAACTAAATGGTGTTTCAGGTTGGTTTCCCAGAAGCAGCCCCCCAACCCCAGATGAAGATTCACGCACAAGTGAGGCATGAAGGATGTGCCTCAGGGTGGAGCTCCCATGATTTGACACTGGTGGCTTTACATGGTGGTTGGGGGGTGGGGACAATATGCTTGCTCCCTTTATCTTGCTATGTGATGCCCTGTGCTGGCTCAGGACTCTTGTTCATCATCTTGCTGATGGCCCGCACTAAATGTGGGCCCTTAACCATCACTGGAACTGAGACGAAAGCAGCCTCTATTTTTTTTTTTTTAATAAAGTAGCCTGCCGGTGTATTTCATTGTAGTTATAAAAATGGACTAATACAGGGAGGCTGCACGTGGAACAGTGTGCTGGGGGTAGGAGTGGAAGTGGATTATGGGAGGGGGCTTCTATCTGCCTAGTTCCTCCTACCTCCTATTATCAACTGGTCAAGATACTTTCCTTGGGGGCAGCAGCTGGCTCCTCAAGGCCTACTCAAGAAATCAGTCCTGCAGTCAGAGTATGGCATTTTATTTTAGCCTGGAAGGGGAAAGCTAGCCAGCTGGGGGACTGGAGGAGTGTGATTTGTCAACCAGGAGAGAAAGAAGGCAACATAAGAAAGCCAGAAATGCACAAGGTCCAAGTCTAATGTGCAAATGGTCAGTCTTGGTTTAGCTGCTAGCCAACATCAGGCTTTTCAGCAATAAGGGCTGGGGTGGGACAGTTTTCTGAGTTCCCTCAGCTGAGTTGGCTGGCCCCTGCAGGGCTCAGCCGCACACCCATGTCCCTAGCAGTACCTGGACATACCTTGAAATGAAACTGGAGTCCCCAGTGCCTGGCACCCTGAAGGCACTTGATAAATGCTTCTTGAATAAATAATACTGGAAAGCTGAGATCTCAGCAGCCACAGCTGCTGGTGGGGAAAAGAAGTCTGCTGGGTTTGAGCAGAGATTTTTGAAAAAGTGTTGGAAGGAGCATTCACCAATCTTTGCACCCAAGAGGAAGTGTTGCTTTCACCATGTAGGAGGGGAAGGAGAACAAATTTTTCCGTCTCAGAGAAATTTGTCTCTAACATCCACTCAGTGGTGAGTGGGAGCTCATCAAATAAGTTTTAGCAAACTCTCAGTATAGCTAGCTGCAAAGGGAATATAATGACATTTTTAAAATCCCTCAATTCAAAATACTCTAATATTTTCAGATCTAATTGCGAAGGAAGTATAAGCATGAACTCTACCTGGGCGTTAGAACGGTGGTGACTTGGGGTGGGCCTGGAGAGAGTGTGGCGCCGGAAGAAACAAAGTAATTGTAGCTATTTGGTTAGGAGAAAACTCTTGAAGCATCAGAACAGAACATATGGTCTAGAGTCACCTTCAGCTCCATTGGTGGCTGAAGGGCAGACATAGGCTGCTCTCTAGAGCAAGTGCCAGTGACGTCCTTGGGCAATGAGCCACCTTCACCAGCAGCTGTGCCTCCTAGCAATTCAACCAGGTGCCATGTTTCCCACCTCCAGACCACACCAAGCAAAGTGTGTCCAGGGTAGGAACTCGAGCTTGGAGGGGCTGTTGCTTTCTTCTGCTGTGTGTGCTTAGGTCACCATGTACAGTTTTGAAAACAGAACTTTAAATCACATATACTTTATCATCTCCAAGTAGGATTGCTAGATTTAGCAAATATAAATGCAGGTTGCTTACTTAAATTTGAATTTCAGATATTTCAGATATTAACCATTTTCCCTCCAAATTGTATAGGATTGAATTGTTTATTTGAAATTCAAATTTAACTGGGCATCTTAAATTTTATCTGGTGGCCCTACTTCACATATGATATTTTCTGTGAATATGGACATTTCTGTGCATCTATTAAGTGTTTATTTTTTCACATAACTTGTAGCATATTGCACACATTATTCCACATATTGATTTTTGTGTCTTGATTTTGTTGTTTAAAATACATGATAGATTATTCGTTATTAGTACACGTGTCTGCCTCATTCTTTTTTTTTTTTTTTTTAAGAGAGAGGGAGAGAGAGAAAGAGAATCAATTTTATTTATTTTTTCATCTGGCCTTTTTTTCTCCAACAACATTTAGTTGTGTATGTGGTGCTGGGGTTTGAACCCAGGTCCTCACACATGCCAGGCAAGGGCTCCAACTGCTGAGCCTCCAGCCCCTGCCTCAACCTTTTTAACAGAAACGAATGGATGTACCAAAAACATTCAGCCATCTTTATTTTTAAACTTACCATCTTTATAGTTGTCAAATAATGTAAAACTCTTCTTTGTGTCGTCTTCTCTAGTGCAGATCTAAACCTTTGTCATGCCATCCTGTTGCTGACAGAAAGTATCATGGGACTTTTCTAGCAGTCATGTGTGTTCAATGATTTCATCATTGTGTGAACATCATAGTGTGTGTACACAGACTGAGATGCTTTGATGTCAGAAAGTAACATAATCTTATGGGATCACTGTGATCCGATAACTGAATGCTATTAATGTCATGCATGAGTGTACATTATTGAGGATGCACTTAGCAGCATTCTAAATAATATATACATCCCTCCTTCAATGTGGAGTGGTTGTTCTCCAGATGTGTACAGATAGTATTCTGTGTCTTGTCTTCACTGCTATCCTGGGTGAGAGTTATTGGTTCCTGTTCAATATCTTCATCTTTCTTGGTTTATACCTTCATCTTATAGGAAAGAATTCTCAAGGAGTTTACTTGGAAAGACAATTTAAAAGTAGTATTATAGGCCTTTGTATGCTTGAAAATAATCCTGTTCTTATGTGTTACTCATAGTTTGGCTGGTTATAGAATTCTGAGTTCTAAACATTTTTCTCCCAGCATTCCAAAGACCTTTATCTAAATTCTTGATGCCATAATGATTTTTATTCCTCTTTAGTGTAACCTGTTTTGTTGTCCTCTGTAGAATCTTATAGAATTCTTCACTTTTGGTGTTGAGGAATTTCTTGAAAATGAGCTTTGGTATTAGACCTTTTGTTCATGGTACTGGGCTGGTGATGGCTACTAACTATACATACTTCAGTTGAGGCTCACATTTTTGTATTTCCTGGATAAATTTTCCCAGTAATTTCCACGTTCTCTCATTTAGAAAGCATATAATTAGACTATTGGCATTTTTCTACTTTTCTTGTCTGTTTTCCATCCTCTCATCTATTCCACTTTCCAAGAGGTTTTCTTGATTTTTTTTCTCTCTCAGACCTTTTAATGAATTTTAAAAATTTGAAGTGTTAAATATTGCATCACTAAACATGGGCTAGGATATGGATATATATCATGTGGTGGTCATGACACTGAAATCTCAGTGACCTCAAACTGCAAAGTTTTTTTTTTTTTTTTGTCAGATCAAGCTACATGTTAAAGATTGGCTATGGGGGCTGGAATGGTGGCTTAGAGGTTAAAGCACTTGTCCGGCATGTGCAAGGAATTGGGTTCAAACCCCAGTATCACATACACAACTAAATGTTGGAGAAACGAAGGCCAGATGAACAAATTAATAAAAACTGATGCTCTCTTTCTCTTTCTCTGTTACTCTTACTCTTTCCCTCTCTCTTTCATTAAAAAAAAAAAAAAAAGATTGGCTGTGGGTCTGCTCTGCATTATTGTCACATTGAGACCCAGGTTGATTGCACAATCCTTGTGTGGAACATTGCTGGTCTTCTGCAGGGGAAAGAAGTTGAGCACATGGCCAACCACACACTGACCCCTAAAGCTTCTGGCTGGACTGACACTTCTGATTACAGTTCAATGGCCAAGGCTAGGCACATGAGCAAGTCTGCCTATTATAGGGCGGGCAAGTACAATGCTCCCTCAGTGAGAAGCAGTGAACATTTTTTTGAACAATAATACATTTGATTTCATATCAGATTTTTAAATAACAAGATAATGTTCTTGTCTTTGATTTATGGATTCAGTATCATCTTGACATCTCTGAGGATATTGTTTTTATTTAGATTTTAAAGTTTTACCTTAATAGCTTCTGTTTCCCTTTGTTCTCCCCTTTTATATGTTTGTTAATTTTTGCCTGCATATGGTGGGCTTTCTCAGTTGTGTCCTTAGTTACCCATTCAGATTTAAGAATGAGTCACTTAGAAGCAGATTGAAAGATGCCCAGTAGCCTTTCTTCTGAGTGGGGAGCTGATAGCTTGTCAGGGCACCTTTAATTGTTGGTCTGTGGAGATTGTGCTCACTCCTGTCCATGCAGAAACAAATGTCATGTTCAGGACAGGGAAAGGAGTGTTACACAAAGAGGCTATGGGAGGGGCTAAGGGGACCAACAGTGGAGGGTGACTGTTCAGGTTTGAGTGACAACAGTTGGCAGCCACTACCATCTGAAGTCTGAAGATAAAAGGTAGAGTAGGAGGTCAGGAACTCCCCTAAAAGCTCCTAGCTCTGGGAGAGAGGCTCCTTAACAGGATTCATTGCCACATGCAGGGGAATGAACCCTTTACCCAACTACAGCCTGATATGAAGATGATCCTGTCCCCTGCAGTCCAGGATCACACCAGTGTATCACCAATCCAGCAGAACCTACCCAACACCAGAGAGAGAGAGAAAGCCCAGGGGACGCTGTGTGTGACTTACCTCCTAGAGCACAGAACACAGGAAAGAAGGGATAGGAACAAATTCTGAATGGCTCAGGAGATGATCCAACACAGGGTCTTTCCCTAGAGGACAGCGTAGGGTCCCCAAAGGAAGTGCTCTGAGAGCCTTCTGAGGCATCTGAGACCAACTGTTCCATAGGGAGTCTTTTCATTGGGCCCACTTCCCTTTGCACTTTGTGATTCTGGGACACACACTTGGCATTGTGGCTTCCTCTTCTCTGTCAAATCAGTTACCACTTCTCTAAGAATCTGCTGAAGTTGCTTGGTTCTGGGTGCATTTCCTTTTTTCTTATTCCCCTACCTTATCTTGCTACGATGTGGAGTTACTCAACATTTTTACATTTATTTTAACAGAACACTGTTAATAATATACTAATAATTTATAGTTCTTTAACATTATCCATAATGTCCAGGGTGAACATAAAATAAATAATTACATTAACTTTAAAAACAATGCTCCAAGGGTGCACTTTCAGTGGAATGTATTCTAAGGACACACAACACAGTGCAAAGACGTCTTAACTATGGTATTGGACGTGTTTCAATGGTATGATAGTTTGAGCCTAAAACTTTGCATGTGAACTGTAGATTAGAACACATGAGTAAATACAGGCATCCCTTGATATCGATGGGGATTGATGTTAGGACCCTATCAAAATCCTTGGATGTTCAAGTCCCTTGTATAAAATGGCATAGTATTTATCTCCAAGCTGGGCACCTCTTTCCATAGGCTTTCCACCATTTTAGATTATTAATAATATCTAATACAATGCGAAGGCTGTATAAATAGTTATTTAGGGACTACTCTATTGTGTAGGAAATAAAGACATGAAAAAAAGTCTACATACAGTGCAGATGCAATCTTTTTTTTTTTAATATTTTCCATCCATGGTTGGTTGAATTTGCAATGCAGAATCCAAAAGGTAGGGAGGGTCAACTGTCTATTTATGTTTTGAGAGGCAAAATTTTTCTCTGCGGAGGGGCTGGAGTGCTGGCTCTGCAGTTACAGAGCTTGCCTGGCAAGTGTGAGGGTGCGGATTTGAACCCTAGCACCACATACACAATGAAGTGTACAAGCAATGAAGAAAAGAAAAGAAGAAAAAGAATTTTCTCTATGAAAAGCAGCGTGGGGGAAGTTGTTGAAGAACCCTTTGTAACTGATTTGTTACTCCAGCTTTAAACACCTACTGTTCCTTATGTTCCTGTTGTGAAATAGTGAGAAATTCACAAATTCACCAAATAGAGTTCTTGCTGGGAATGTCTGACCTAAATAAAATTATGAGGAAAGAATCAGACAAATATAGAATGTAGGATGTTTTGCAGGAACTCTTCGAAGACGTTGTCATTGAAGAATAGAATAAGGTGTTGGGACTATTCCACAGGAGGGAAGAAGAGCATGACATAAGAGCCATATGCAAATCTGTGAATTTCCAACTCCATTCTGAGCGAAAAGGAAAAAAAACTATATGGGACACTGCTGTACAATTTGGGAATATATGTTGGACAATTATGCTACTCATGTTGACTCCCTCAGGGGTGCAGGTATTCAGGGCAATATCCAGGGGCCTGTCCTGGCTCCTGTGCCCACTTCCCTACAATTCAGCAAGAAGGAAGTGTGTGTGTGCAGAGAGAGAGAGGACAAGAGCCTGGCAGGGGGCCAGCAGTTGATGAGTTTTGGGTGAATTCATTGTATTGTTACTTTAAAAATTCAAAATAAAAAAGAGAAAAATGTAAAAGCATGCCAAAAATCAAATAAATTTTAACATTTCAAAAAATAATTTATTACCAGAACATAGTTATTGTTTTTTTTTTTTTTAAGTAGCAAAACTGGGTTTCATTTTGTGAAATAAGTGACTGAGGCAGACTGAAAGAAAAGAGGAAAGGTAAGGAAGACAAAATAATTGGTTATGATCTGAATGTGAGGTGTCCCCCCCAAAGCTCAAATGTGACAATTTGGGAAGGCTGAGGTGAAGTGATTGGGTTATAAAAGCCTTAACCCAATTAGTGAGTGAATCCCCTCACAGGGATTAACTGGCAGCTGTAGGCTGGTAGGGTGTGGCTGGAGGAGGTGGGTCACTAGGGGCTGACTTCGGGGTATATGTTCTGTATCTGGTGTGGAGTTTCGCTTTCTCCACTCTCCTTCCTGAAGTGATGCCTTGAGCTCTCTGCTCCCTCTGCCGCCATGATGTCCTGCCTCATCTCAAGCCTAGGAATGGAGTCGGCCTTCCATGAACTAAGACCTCTGAAACCATGAGCCCTCAAATAAACCCTTCCTCACTAAAAATGTCGTTGTCAGGTCCTTAGTTACAGCAAGGAAAAAGCCAAATAAACATCACTTCAGATGAGAAATACAATGCTTTCTTCAGCCAGGAGAAACTTCACTCAAAACAATGGCTGAGGGGTGGGGACATAGCTCAGAGGTAGGGAGCTTGCAAGGCATGTGCAAGGCCCTGGGTTTGATCCCCCGCACCCCACACATACACACATACAAAAGATGGCCAATTTTCTTGAATCTTCATCTTACTCTTTCCAAAGACCAACACCCAAACCACCTTCCTGTCTTCCAGGTAAGAGGAACTGTCACACATTCTGCTCTGAGCAGAGCCAGGAATCCTGGGGACACATCTCCTTTTTCCATGGCACAGATCAATCAGAGGCCTCACCTTGAGAAGATTGCTGACTTACCCTTCAAAACCAAAACCTCTCCCTGTGCCTGGAGAATGGAAGGCACTTAAAAACCTTCATGTGGCCTTGCCTCTGTTCATCAATGCATGATGAAGAACAGCAAGGTATGGGCTTTCGATTTCATGAATATTTGGCAGGATCCCAGAGAAGAGACACAAGGAGACCTGTTGGTGCTTGGGATATCTACTGCTGGAGTGGCCAAGTTCTTCTGCTCTGCTAAACTTATTTACGCTACCAATTTTTCTTCCACTTGCCTCTGACCCTCTCCCACAAGAAGGCAGTTAGATATCTGGAGCTGCTGAGAGCACTTGATTCACAACATTCAAGTGCAATAGCTGGGGGAAGTCATTGGCTTTCCACAGATAGGGATTTGGAACACCTGGATGGCATTTGAGGTAGATCACTTCCACTTTCAGATACATCATCCAAAATGTTCTTGCCACAGATGTCAGTGTCACATATACATTATGCAGAAGTTAATACAATGCGGGGCTGGAGCTATGGCTCAGCGATTACTGTGCTTGCCTGGCATGTGCAAGTACGTGAGTTCAAACTCCAGCACCATGTACACAACCAAGTCTCAGAGCAATGAAAGCCATGTGAAAAACTAAATAAAAATTGATTCTCTTTCTCTCTCTCTCTCACTTTTCCTCTTTCTTAAAAAAAAAAGGTTAATATAATGCATGCGAATGCTTTGGCATATTACAACAAAGGGTTTGTGGAGGTTTAAGTTGTTTCCTCCTAGTCCACCCTGATGTACCTGAAGGTATGCTTGTATACTTGCTCACTTTATTTTTTAGAAGTGGTTGTGGTATGGCTGATGTAGATGCATATACCAGCTTGCAGATACTGGTATGATTAAAATATGGATGTTATTGTGCTCATCAGCTTTCTATCACTAGAACAAAATAACTGAGACAATCAACTTACAAAGAGAAAAGGCTTATTTTGGATCACAGTTCCAGAGATTCCAGTTCATGTTTAGTTGGCCCCATTGCTCATCCTGTGGCAAAGCGGCACAACATGGTGGGAGAATGTGGTACAGCAAAACTGCTCATCTCATGGCCGGAGGGGAAAAAAAGAATAAGGAAGGGACTGGGGTTCCATTAAAGCTTTTGAGGGCTTGCCCCCAGTATCCTAAAACCTTCCACTGGGTCCCTCTTCCTAAAAGTTCCACTACCTCCAAATAGCACCACTCCAGGGCGCAAGGCTTTAACGTGTGGACCTTTGGGGTGCATCCTACATCCAAACAATAGCAGTCAGCTATGCACACAAACTTCACACAGCCGTGCGCATTTGGAATAGTACAGAAAGGTAAAAGTTCCTAGCTCTTGGATGTGAGTCTCATTCTGGAGTTATCGAACTCAGTGCTTCCTCCCTTTGGAGGCAAAGTCTTGAAAATCTTCTCATCATGACCAGGGGTGAGAGGGGGAGGGAAAGAAAATGGGGCTGGGGAAATCATATAGATAAGGAGGAGTCTGGAACACAAGTTGTTCCTAATATAAGGCACTTTATCTTGCAATTGACTCTATCTCTAATGTAGATGGTGATGGACTCAGTCAAGCTGGATGACAGTCAGAGAAGGGTCAATATGTTCTCTTCCTCTTCAAAGAGCAGGCAACCTTGGACCTTTTCTTCTATTGCTGTGGTGCAGATCTGAAATCTCCCTCCCCAAAGTCCGTATATTAAAGGTTTGGTTCCCAGCTTGGGGTGCTTTTGGGAGGTGGGTGAACTGATAAGAGGTGGGGCCTAATTAGAAGAAGTCAGGTCATTGGAGATATGCCTTGGAAAGGGATGTGGGACCCAGGCCTTCCTCTCTCTCTTTGCTTCTTGGTTTACACAAAGTGAGCAGTTTTCTCTACTACTTGCCCCCACGATCATGTGCCACCTCACCAAGGCCCCAAAACAACAAGTCAACCAAACATGGACTGAAATTTACACAACTGTGAGCCAAAATAAGCCTTCCTCTTTTAATTTTATTAAATTATCTTGGATTATCTTATTAGATTATCTTGGGTTTTAACAGTTGTGGGGTTCAGAGGAGGTGTTCTGAAGGAATTGATATCTATGGAGAAAGTCAAAGAACAAGCATGAGATATCCTTGCAAAGATAAAAAGAAATCATTTCAGGCCACAGTGTGTCCTCAGCTTCTGGGGAATGGGGATTTCTTTGTGGCTGGAGCTTAGAGCACTAGAGAAAAATGCTGGGGGCAGGGGTGGGGTAAGCAATGATGTCACAGGCCAGAAACTAGCTCATGAAGAGCCCTAGAAACCATGTTAAAGAATCTCGACTTTATTGCAAGGCAATAGAGAGCTTTTGAAGGGCTTTGAAAAATAAGAATTTCTGGTTGGAATAGAGAATGAATTAGAAAGGGGTAGGACTTGGGAAATGGAAAACAAAGAGAAGATATTATTCTGAACAGAGAGAGGGTATGAGATAGAGTGAGAAAAGATGAAAGATGAGAGAGAGAAGAGGTGGACTTGGCAGGACATGCTGATTGATTGATTTGATGGATAAAGGCAGAGTTGTCTGGGTTTCTGCCCCAAGCAGTCAATAGATGATGGTGCCTTTCTATGGTAGGAGGCATAGGCAGGAAGACAAGATACTAAGTACATGCTAGAAAACCAGAGCATGCAATTTTCCATTCATCCTACAATTTTTTTTAGCATGTACTACATACCAGGCATTGTTCAAAATGTGGGCAATGGAGAAATCTTTTTTTTTTTTTTAAAGAGAGGGACAGTGAGAGAGAGAGAGAGAGAGAGAGTGAGAAAGACAAAATCAACTTCATTATTTAGTTTTTCACGTGGCTTTCATTGCTTAGACACTTGGTTGTGTACGTAGTGCTGGGGTTCGAACCAGCATACTTGCTCATGCCAGGCAAGCGCTGTAACTGATGAGCCATCGCTCTAGCCCCAACTGGAGAAATCTTTCAGCTGAATAAATATAATTTCACTTTAATCAAAAGAAGAATACTGTGGCCATGTCACAACATTATTATAAATAACACGGTTTTAAATGTAAACCAAGGTTAAACATCTATCACCTTAATGCAACTGCTGTGGTTTTAGTAAGTCCCCTAAAGATCCCTGTGTTTAAGGCTTGGTCTGTGGACTATTGAGTGGTGGTGGACCCCTTAGGAGGTGACAGATTGTTGTGGGGAGTTTGGTCACTGGAGAGCATGCTCTTGAAGGGGAAAATGGAAAGCAGACCCTCTCTCTTTGCTTCTAATTGTGATGAGGTGAGCAGGTTGCTCCATCACAGGATTCCCACCATGATGTATCATGTTGCCACAGGCCCAAAGCATGGGGCCAAATAACCATGGACCGAAACTTCTAAGACTGAGGCAAAATAAACTTTCCTCTTTATAACTCGATTCTGTGAAGTATTTTGTCTCAGGGACTAACTCAACAACTTCTAACAAGTGTAAAAGATTGAAGGAAATGACAAGCAATTTTAAACATCTCTGATTTCTTCTCAGATTTCAGCTCCCATGGGCCAGTGCCTCCATTTTCCAACAACCCCCAAATACTCAGGTCTTGGCTATGCAGACGCTGTTTCTTGGAGAAGCCAGGGTGAATGGCCATATTTTCTATTTTAAAGCAAATTTGGGGGCTTTGGAAGACATAGCAGTGGGCAGGGAATAATCAAATAATTGCTAAATGACTTCTTCTGTTTCCTAGAGAGCCACATTGGTCTCCCTCCTTCTGTCGCTCATCCTTGAGTGCTCTTCTACAACCTCTGAGCTTGTCTACTCAGCTGAGATTCTTCCAAATGTATTCAATAATGACATTTTCAACTCTCAGATCCTCACTTCCACACAAGGGTCTCTGGCCATGGAGGGATCAGGGCTGATCACCCTGCTGTGGCATGTAAGTGTTGTGACTTGGCAGGTTCTGTGGGGCCTCTTCCCACACAATTCCAGGAAATTTCCTTTTGCAACAGGGGAAGTTTGATTTGGGCTTTGGTGGTAACATTGTGGCCCTTGAGGGCCAGGCCTCAGTTCTATGAAGCTCACCCTGAATTTCAGCAGAAATGACATTCTTCTTCAAAGCCAGGAAGCAGTAGACTGTGAGCAATGTAAATGGCGCCACACAGGAGGTACAGTCCCTGGAGGACAGGAAGCAGAGCTGTCCACGTTGCTCAGCTGCAGCAACATCCGAACCTAAGCTAAAATTCCAAAAAGCATGTCTTGATAGGTGTATGGGATGAGAAAAAGCTGATCTTCCTTTTCTTAGGAAATCTTAAATGGAAAGTGGATTTTTCTTTTTTCTTTTTCTTTTTCTTTTTAAAGAGAGAGAAGGACAGTGAGAGAGTGAGCGAGAAAGAGAGAATCAATTTTTATTGAGTTTTTCACATGGCTTTCGTTGCTCTGACACTTAGTTGTGTACATGGTGTTGGGGTTTGATCCTGTGTACTTGTACATGCCGAGGAAGCCATAACTGCTGAGCCACCGCTCCAGCCCTGGAAAGTGGTTTCTTGTGCCTGGTTTGCTCTCTACTAGGCCCACACTCATTAATTCTCAGTGGGATTTTTTTTTCCATACAGCAGTTTTGTCTCACTGTCATGAATCCATATCAGGAACATGTGAGGCCAAATCAGAGGGAATGGCAATGTGGTTTTCACACAGGAAAGTAAGAAGGGGAACTGTTAGTATGACATCTTTGAGAATGAAGTCAGTTTGAAATGAAGCAGGGATGATGAATTCATATTTGATTCCTATATTACAACAAGTAGAAGATAATTACAAGGTGTAAACTGCTGGAAAATTTCATGATCCGGGTACTCAGGAGGCTGAGGCAGGAGGGTTGCAAGTTTTAAGTCATCTTGGGCAACTTAGCAAGAATTTATCTCAAAATAAAATAAAAATAAAAGGGGTAGGGTGTTTGCCTAGCATGTGTGAGGCCCTAAATTCAATCCCAAGTACCACAGAAAAAGAAAAAAAATTCACGAGATGCCAAAGATAAGTAACCTAGCGACAGTATTATTCAAGCTCTCTTTGCTTCTTTCAGTGGGTACAGTGCTAACAGGTGAATAAGTGTTGGAAATAGCATTCCTTATAAGGAGTTCTTTATAAAAGATATAAGGGTTCCAGGGTACACATTTAAGAAAGAAGAAGTTTTCTGAGTTAATCAGCAAAAATTCTGTATACTGTAAAGCTAAAACTTGTCACAGTTCATCCAACACTTTGACATTCCAAATCCTCATTGAGCCTCACTATGACCTCAAAGCAAGTAATACAACTTCTTCGAACCCTCTGTCTATGGAGAAGAAAACAAAAAAGATGGCTCTTGGAAGAATCAAGTGGAACACTTAAAATGGGTGATCTGAGGAGAGTTTAATAAAGGGTCAATTTTTCAACACATGGGCAGGGGGTGGAGAGAGCAACATTAGGAGCAGTTACCCTCCCCTGGCCTGAAGGCACAAAGGGATGCAGATAGCAAAACCAGGAAGGCCGCAGGAGCTTTCTGCCGAAGGATGCAGCCACCCAAGGCAGTACCCTGTCCTTACTCTTCCAGGTCCTCTGGCTTCTGAGATCCTCCCTTTCTTGGTTGAACCTAAGCCAGACAGCCAAGAAGGCAGGATGATACCACCCTCGAAGGCCAGCCCTAGCCTTTGAGCGGGATGGGGAGGTGCAGAGAGGCACCGGGGACAAATCGAAGGCCCTGCATGGATGTGATCTGCTTGAGTCTGAGAGAGGAAGGTGCACACATGAGCACTTCTGCACCATGTATGAGGGAGTGCACCATCAGAGTGCAAAAGTGGCCACAGAGATTCCTCTTGCTTAAATTCTCTATGAAGATGAAAATTATAATGCATCGCTGCTATGGCAATGGTTTTAGGAGTATCTCAACACGGTCGTTTAAGCCTCAAGTATTCTAGAGGGAAAATGGTTTTGAGCAAGTGATGAAGAAATTGACCACTTATGTAGTACAATGAGCGAGCAACTGTCCATCACCTCTCCAACTTTCCTTTTGAGGTCTCCATTAAAATCTTAAAATTTTAGAATGATTAGAAGGGAGGTTAACTGGATGTATCATCTTTATGACTAATGGAAGCAATAATTTTCCATTAGCTAGGTTTTAGTCTGAGGAATACAGATTGACACAGACCCTTACGACTTCCAGAACAAGTAGGGATGGAATGAGGTCAAGTTCAATGCTGCAATTCAGATCGCATCATAACTAGAGAGGTGGATTTACCCTAAAGCAACATATTGGAAAGCTAACTATCTCTTACTGATTCCAGGAAACAAAAATTGAAACCACATTCTTTTTAAAGGAATTCCTATATATGGACATGAGTTACAAGTGACTTCAGTGCAATTGTTAGACCCAGATCAACTATGTTCACTGTGAATGGTTTAGGAGAATCTGGACATGGTCATTTAGACTCCATAAGAAGCTGGGAAGTGAGAATTTCCTTAATAAAACCCAAAAAGCCAGGAATGGTGGTGTATGCCTCTACTTCCAGCTTCTACAAAAGCTGAAGCAGGAAGATCACTTGAGCCCTTGAGTTCAACACTAGTCTGGGTGACACAGTGAGACCACATCTCAAAAATCAAAAGAAAAACAAAAACTTTGAAAAGTAACAACTCAAAACACACACTTCACTTAAAAAATGCGTGATCTGTTGACTGAGCCATTGAAACAAAAATATAAAGCATTGGGATGAAGGGATACTCTGGGAAGTGAAGCCCAGCCCATGGAGACCAAATTCTCCAGGGTAGGAGAGTATGGCAGGCTGAGTTCTGAAGATCTGACCTACCACTTCCTAGCTGGGAAGCCTCAGGCAAGACATTTAACTAACCCAGGCTTTGTTCTTATCTGTAAAATGAGAATAATTGCTTGTTTGTTTGTTTGTTTATTTCACTAATAGTTGTGGCTATCAAGTAGAGTCGTGGGTAGGACAGTGTTACATGTAAATTGTTTAGGTTTACAAAAATAAGGTATTTTTTTTTTTTTTGCTCAACTCAAAGCATCTTCTCCAGAAGGTACAGAAATGTATATTGCAAATCTGAAATCCCTAATTCCCTGAGTGCTTACTAGTATGGGTGCAGTCCCAAGGATGCATGAAAAGTTTCCTGTGACCACTTGTGGTTTAGGAACATGTTTTTGGCATCTAACACACAGTTCTTAAATCAAAAATAAGTGGAAGCTTACTTATTATGACCAGTCTAGGTATGTCATATTGGCGGCTATGGCATTTTCACTAACCCCAGCTCCTGATTAAGGAGCTGCCCTACCCTAGAGAGACTGTATCCAGAAGAGGTAAGGAACCCTGAAAAGGAATCTGGACCCATCTGGACCCAGGATGGTGAAACTGGTTCACCCAGCCTTAGCTGCCTTTCCAGCTAAAGCCAGCCCTGTTTCCTGGACCCAGCCCGTCTGGGCTTCTCATCCCTATATCTTCGATCTGACCTTGAGTGGTGACTGTTAATCCCTCCATCACTAGATAGAATCAGTGCCTGAAGTCCATCCCGGCCCCAGCCTGCCTAGATCTGGGCCACTACCAAGGGACTTCATTCTTTTTGTTCTTTTAACCTCATCTTTGAGTTGAAGAATAGCAAATCTCAAACAGAAGCTATTCCTGAGATCTGCCTATGTGCTGGCTCAGTTCAGACTCCTCCATCCCCTCTTAAATCTTTTCTTTCTTACTTTACTTCCTGACACAGATCCTCTTAAATTCCCAGACTGGTTTACCCTGCTCATCTGTATTTGTGCTCTGCTCTCACGCTCAGAAGCTCAGCCTCATTTGGGTGTTTGGGAGGGTGGGGCATGGCTTTCCACCTATCCCTTCCTTATGGAACTGAACAGTAGCAGCAGCCTCTGGAGGGCAGGCAGGCACTACACCGTAACCAAGCTGCCTTTGACCAGAGGAGGTGCAGCCGAAATACGAACTGTCCTGTGATTTTGTTTTGTAGATTTTAAGGTTTTAGGTGGCCCTCTCACAGTCGATGCCAATGTTTTCAAGGATGAAATACATTTATTATTGTTATCCTAAAATGCATTAGTGAATATTTTTCATTTTCTGTTTTAATTTTGAACAAAGTAACTATCTGATAGGTGTAACTCACATAAACCAATTTAGACAAAAAACCCCTTGCCAGAGTTGTACCTTAAATCACTATGCTTTTTTGTTCTTTATTTTCTCAATCCAGTGAATAAGGATAATATTGACCTCACCAGGGTATTGAGAAAATTAACTCAAAAGTTTTTAAACCTGGATTTGTGGCTTTGGAATCTATGTTGATCCAGTCAGATCTTCTCTGTTAATAATACCAGGATAGTTCCATTTCAAAGGCCTCAATATGAACATCACTTTGATCTTCATCAAACCTGGTCCTCATGTGTCTCCCCAGTTACTCAGGGATGTCTAAATCATGGTCTGGCCCATGTGCTCACTGCCAGCCAGGAGCCTCAGTGGAAAATGCCAATAACTTAACCCAAGATTTAAAAAGCTGTTTTAATGCAATGATATGCTTTGCCTGTCCATGTCATTAACCAAGCATTACCCACCCCCCTTTTAGACAGGGTCTTGCTGAGTTGCTCAGGCTGACCCCAAACTCCTGGAATCAAGCAATCTTCCTGCCTCTGCCTCCTGGATAGCTGGGGCTGCAGGTGTGTGCCCCTGCACCTGGTAGCAACAGATTTTTAATAATAAATACTATTCATTTATCTTAGTACAAATTAGTGAAGCCCATATGATGTAAGCATCGGATGCTTGAGAATAAATGAAAGGAGAAAGTGTTCATCAAAATTAGAGCAGAAAGAAGAAATGAAATTCAGTTTTAGATTCATACACCCCTGCTCCAAAAGCTGCTTCTGGAGTCAATGATGCATACAAAGCACCTATACACAGGTGGGTGATCATTACTCACCCACAGGTTCCCTTGGTACCGTGGTGCCATTGACTGATCACTCCTATTACACTCATCACTGTTATCATGATTCCAAAGATGGAGCAGAATGAAAGTGAAAAATGCACACGAGATGTGCAGACGTGCTGGAATGAGGATTATGGGAAACAAGGTATTATAATTAGTCTGAATACAACCAATAAAGACATAGTGTAACAAATCAAAGCAAGGCCTCTGCTGGAAACCCAACGACTGAAAATAAGAATTTTCATGTTCTGCCATGAAGCTGAATTGGTCTTTTACAAACACTGCCTCTTGAAAGAATCCTTTTAACAAGCTAAATTTTAAGCGTGCTATAAATTCCTGTCTAATATAATACAATATTTCTTTTCTGCAAAGAAAAATCAGATGATTCAGTCCATGAGTAGATAAAAAAGAGCAGTGGAGTTTGGCATTCATATGAATTATAAACAAAGTCATAAAATTAATGTGTGGTGAGGGACTGGCCTTTATGACGACATATAGGAAACGCACCAGTAAGAAATTTTGGAGGAGGCAATGTCCACTGAAGTTCTGTCTGACAAAGTCCAGATTTGGGGATGGGCTAGGCAAAGCCAGCCCTGGGAATTGCCAAAACCATCCCTTCTAGGAATTAGCTATGTTCTAGTAATTTTATGTATTGTGAATTTACTCAAACTGGAAACTCTCTGATTGTTATGAGAATTCCATTGCTCTAACAACTGTTGCGGAGTGTTGAGAAGAGTACTTGTAATAACACACATAGAAATCATGGAAAACGAAGCTATACTGACTTTAAAACAAATTTGGAAACAGAAAGCAAAATAATTAGAACTAAGGAACAAAGAAACAATATATATGTGAAACATTTACCAAAACTATCCTGAATGATCACATTGTATTGTGAACTTTGAGAAAGGCATGTTTATTTTCCTGTTGTTACAGATTGTTTTAACTCCTTAGCAGTAAATAAGACATGTTTACCCTTTTCGTCTTTGCAAAGGTTAGGCTTTAACTTCTTAGCCCGAAAGTTAAGATGCACAGATATTTTATAGGATTAACATTTATAGGATCTAAGATAGCTATAGCATATTTGGTAAGGTTACAATAACAAAATATAGCCTATAACATAGTCTAGCTAAATAAGAAACTTTTAATTTACACTAAGATAGGGCTTCTAGACTATTGCAGTGCAGTAACCTTTAAGCACCTCTCTTATCTAGTGAGGTAATGGCTTGTAGAAACCTCCAGAGGAATTTAGGGAGACAGAATTTGGGGAATTGTTTGGTCTCTGTCCTTTGTAAAAGCAGGTTTAAACAATATGGTCAATGTGGTGGGGAGGCCATGAAGTATACTAATAGTTGATGCTTTAAGTAATTTTATGTCTGATGATCTGAAACAGTTTAAACCAAATTGTTACATATGGTCATTATGGTGGGGAGGTCAAGGACATAAATTGTACTAATGGTTGATACTTTAAGTTTACTGGGAAATGGAAAAGAGAATTGTATAATGAAGCAGATAATGAAAGTCTTGTTTGTGCATCTGTATAAAAAATTCAACAATAAAGAACGGGGCGGGGGGGCTGGGTGGTTACAGTGCTTGCCTGGCATGCGCAAGTACACGGGTTCAAACTCCAGCACCCATGTACACAACTAAGTGTCGGAGCAATGAAAGCCATGTGAAAAACTCAATAAAAAATTGATTCTGTCTCTGTTTCTCTCTCTCTGTCCTTCTCTCTAAAATAAATAAATAAATAAAATAAAATAAAGAACAGGGGGCATTTTGCTCAAGCAGGGAACTGTGTCTGCTTGTAACTTGCCCCAGAAGTTCAAGTCGTTTCTCCCCGCCTACTCCACTCTTCCATTGGGGACCTGAGAGTTCAGCTGGGGTTGGCCCCTGGCAAAATTTGTTCAAAGGATAAAGTATTTTTGTTCTGTCTACTGCCCATCAGGCTGTCACCTTGAAATGAATGTTTATTAAGGGAATCAAATGAAAGCATTTTAAGTCTACTTAAGGTATATGTTTAAATATACATGGTGACAAAAATATAATAAAAGATGATAGGCTGGACTGGATTTTAAAAACAATAGAATAAATCACAATCTTCAAAAAGAATGTGTTAGGAGAATGTTTTTGACATTAATAGTTCTTAAATCAAGATCTGAAGTCCGTGAACTGATTTCTGGAAACAGGGTCTGTGTCGCTATTTCTGGAGTGTCCCGAAAGTCACTGCGAGCAAGAGCTGGGTATTGGATTAAAAGTCATTGATGTAGACACCCTTCCCTGTCTGCTGGAGGGCAGTGCCATCGCCTGCATTGCCTGGTACAGCTCTGCTCTGGCATGGATGTGGTTTAATTTTGTCCTCCATGTGTTGAAAGCCAATTCTCTAGTGTGTTGACATTAAGATGTGGTGGGTCCATTAAAAGGTGGGGCCTAGTGGGAGGCCTTTAGGTCACTGGGGTTGCTGATCTCAGAAGGGATTCAAGTCACCCTCCTGGAATCACAGTTAGTTCTTCGGAGGGTGTTATAAAAGTACAAGGCTGACCCCTGCCCTAGCTTCTTGAAATACCATGTGATATTTCTTGCATGAGCCCTTCTGTGATGCTGTTCTCCATGAAATCCTTACCAGAACTGGTGCTGTGCTGTGTGGACTTTCAGCCTCTAAGCCTGTGAACTAAGTAAACCTTTCTTTTCTTTTCTTTTTTTTTTTTTAAGAGAGAAAGAGACAGTATGAGAGAGAGACAGAAGGAGAGAACTAATTTTATTTAGTTTTTCATGTGGCTTTCATTGCTCTGAAACTTTGTTGTGTACATGGTGCTGGGGTTTGAAATCGCATCCTTGCGCATGCCAGGCTGGCATCTTAACTGCTGAGCCACCGCTCCAGCCCACCTTTTTTCTTTATATATTTTTCAGCCTTGGATTTTTTTTTTTTAAGAGATAGGGACAGTAAGAGAGAGAGAGAGAGAGAGAGAGAGAATCAATTTTATTTAGTTTTTCATGTGACTTTTGTTGTTCGGACACTTCCTTTGTATGTGGTGCTGGGGTTCAAACTCGCATCCTTGCGCACACCAGACAAGCACTGTAACCACTGAGCTACCACTCCAGCCCGGATATTTTGTTATGGCAACAGAAAACAGACTAATGTACCCTCCAAACCACTTCACCTTACTCACCTGGCAAGAGGGCCATTGCTGAGAAAAAGGGGTGCAAAACTAGATGACCACTAAAGTGCTCTGGGACAAGGGAGCTAGGAGCCCTCAGGTAATGCCCTGCCATATTAGAGTGAGACAGAAAAAAGGAAGGAAGGAAGAAAAGAGAGAAACAGTTGAAATATAGCCTTTAGACCTATTTAAAACCACTATCCTCCTCAACATTTTGGCTACCCAGCCAGAAAATTCCCCTCTCTACTAAGTCATTTCAAATTGATTTTCTGTCACTTGCAACCAAGTATTTACTAATAAATATGCCTCTCAACTCAGGACAGACAGCTCCAGAACTAACAATGGCTGATATTTTAGACTCTGATTGTCTGACATGTTATCAGTGCATGATGAATATTCAGTAAAAGCAGCAATTGCTGTTAAACAAATGTCAAGAAACACAGTTGAGACTTGAATATTTGGGAGTTTTTATGTATAACAAACAAATAATTTCTTTTTCTTTCTTTCTTTTTTTTTTTTTGAGGGCTGAGGATCGAACTCAGGGCCATGTGCGTGCTAGGCAAGCACTCTGCTACTGAGCTAAATCCCCAACCCCCAAACAAACAATTTCTAGAGGAATAATAAGAATACTTGTTAGGATACAGGCAGTTTTGTTTTTCTTTTTAATTTTCATGGGTAGACTTTTTTTTTCTGTTTGATCTTTTAAAAGCATAAACCAGTATTTCTCCTCCCAAAAGCACAGACAACAGAATTAAAAATAGATACACCTGATTTCACTAAAATTAAAAACCTTTGTGCATCTAAGAACACTATCCAGTGAATGGATCCAAAAGCTCTGGTATAGATATACAATGAAGTTCTACTCAGCTATTAAAAACAATGATATTGCAGCTATTGAAGTAAATGGATGGCATTGGAAGAAAGCATGCTGAGTGAAGTTAGTCAAACACAGAGTCAAGGGTCGAATGGTATCCCTCATTTTGTAGAGGCTGGACCTAAACCCAGGCTTGGGAGTAAAGTAGACAAACTCATGTATTAGATCCATAGAACAAAAACGCAAAATGTTAATATTTATGAGATACAGTTGCAAGATACTTCATAAGATATTTGAACAAGCTATGCTGCACACCTGTACAAAAACGTAAATGTTTAATCCCATTTCAAATATTTTGAAGAATAACAAGGGATGATAGGAAGGGAGGAGAAGGGGAAATATTGGAACTAAGATAAAGCAAGGTACATTCCAAGCAGTTATAAATGTCAATGTATATACTATAGCCAAATATAAAAAGTGCTCTTCATAGGTATAAGAATATTGTCACTGTATTTGGTTTTTTTAGGAACAATAAAGGACCCAGAAGAAAGGCAAGGGATCAGGGGACGAGAGGATCGAGGTAGAGGGATGTGTGCGTATGTGGGGGATATTGAACACATTGTTTTGCTGAATTGTGTGCATCTAGGAATATGTGACAAGTAATCCCAACATTATGTAAAACTATAATCACTAATAATATATATATGTATATATATATATATATATATACACATACACATACACACACACACACATATCTATACATATAAAAAGAACACTATCCAGAAAGTAAAAATTCACTGAATGGGAGAAAATATTTGTAAATCATGTAAGTGATAAAGGATGAATATTTAGACTATATAAAGGAATACCTGTGACTCAACAACAATAGCAAGAAAACCACCTGATAAGAAATCAGGCAAAGGACGAAGATAGATAGTTACCTAAGCAGATAAATAGCTGACCAATGAAAAGATGGTCAAAGGTAAATGCAAATCCAAACCACAATCAGGTACCACTTCATATTCATTAGATTCACAAATTCATTAGAATCACAAATGAAGAGACATAACAAAAAAAAAAAAACAGTAAATAACAAGTATTGATGAAGAGTTAGAACCCTTGTGTATTGCTGATGAGGATGTAAAACAATGTGGCCGCTATGGAAAGCACTATGATAGTCCTTCAAAAAGTTAAACACAAAATTACCATATGACCCAACGATTCTACTTCTAGGATATACCCCAAAGAGTTGAAAGCAGGGACTCGAAACTGGAACTCAAAATGACATTGATATATCAATATTCATGGCAGCATTATTCATAATAACCAAGGAATGGAAGCAACCCACTTACCCATCTTCAGAAGAATGGCTAAACAAAATGTGGTGTACATATACAATGGATTATTATTTGGCCTTAAAAAGGGATGAAATTCTGATACATGCTACAATATAAACAAACCTTGAGGACATTATACTAAGTAAAATAAGCCAGACAACAAAAGGACAAATACTGCGTGACTGTGCTTACATGAGGTGAAGAGAATAGTCCAATTCATAGAGACAAAAAGTAGAACAGAGTTTACCAGGGTCTCAGGCAAGAGGAAAGTTTTTAAATTGGATACAGTTTTAGTTTGGGAGAAGGAAAATATTCTGGAGATGGATGGTGGTGGTGTTTGTACAACTGTGTGAATGTACTTAACGTCACTGAATTGTACAATAAAAATAGTTTAAATGGTAAATTTAATGCTGTGTATATTTTACTGCCCTCCCCCAAAATAACATTTCTTCAGAGACAGATAATAAATTAGTGGTTGCCTAAGCAGGGGGTGGGAAGAGGGATTAACAGTTAATGGGCATGAGAATCTGTCTCAGAGGGTGGATGAAAAGCCCTAAAACTGATTTATGTTCACTGCCACATAGCTTCAGTTCTACACTTGAAATGATTGAATTATATGACATGTAAAATATACTTTGATAAAGTTGTGAAATAAACCCACAACAATTTATCTAGAAATATTTCCCAGAAGAATCCTATTTTTATGATGTGCTAATTGGAATACCTCAAAAGAGGAGCTGTACGGTCAATTGTGCATCTTTCCCACAGGAGACTGAGCAGCCACAAGAGAACGTACAGGTCTGAGAAGGGGGGGGGGTCAAGAAAGGTGCTCATTCTAACCTCCCATCAATTCCCCCAGTGCATTTAAAGAGTATCCTTTCCTTCTCCACAAAGCTGTTACTTACTTCCCCAAAACTCAGGTTCCAGAGCACACGCATCAGTTGAGAGTCTGGTAGAATCCGCTTCAACCAGCAGGCAGCTGTGGAGGATCATTTGAATTGTTCTGTCTAGGGCCCTAACGTTGCTCGATGCCAGAAGGGATTATTCAGCTCAACAAGTGCAAAGAAGGCCTAAAGGCCACACCAGATGGTATTTGGTGTTTGCCGACACCACCAAAGCCAGGATTACCTGGAACGTGGGTGAGTCACTCTGATCCCTCCACAGGGAGGAGTGGGAAGCAGAGCACTGACTTAGTCCTGGGCACCCCCAGGCACTGCCTGCCTCCACCACTCATTAAAGCTCTTACTAGGAAAAGAAAACTTTTCTTGACAGACGGGTTGGTCCAAGGTAAAATCCTAGATAACTTCTAAAGGCTCTTGTAAAGCTCAGTGAGAAGTAAAAAGCACTGTTAAGTACCCTCGGAATGACAGCCTAAATGTGTTCCTATGATCTCATTTAATTTTCTCTTGTGGCAGGTAATATTTTGCTCCATTGAAGGTGGGGAACTGAGACCCTGAGGTTAAGTAAGCAATGTGCTTATCATCTTAGGTCACACAGCAGAATGTGAGTTCAAATCTGGTGTCCACAGGGCATCATTTGGCAGATCCTCCCAGGTAATATGTGAATTACATTAAGTCTCACATATCCACTGCATGGTGCAGCCTGTGACCAGGAGTCAGAGCTGAGACACAGAAAGAAAAGGACAAGGGTGGAGCACGCAAGGCAACAGCTGGTGCCTGGGAGCCAGGGCAAGTCTCCACAAAGAGCTGGGGAGTGGCTGGGAGGCAACTGCTGGCCTTATCTCTAGGGCTCAGCAACTCAGAAGGTTATAATTCACAGAAGAGTCCAGAATGCCTGAATGGAGAGCAGCATAGCTGACGTCAGCATGTACACAGGCCAGCATGTCTCAGCCAGGCCTGGGAAGGGTGGGGCTTCCTGTTCTGTCCCCTGGCCAGTCCAACTGCCCTGCGGCTCTATTGAGGGGCTATCTGTGGACCCCATAGAAGGCCATGTTCAAGGTGACCTTAGCCACCCGAGGAGAAATTGTTCTTCCTGTCTCCAGCTGGTGGAGGTGAGACAGTTTTTGGAGAGATAGTAAAATGACTAGGTAGTCAGGACAAAGGGCCCCATCTAAGAGCGAGCTGGTAAAGAGCAATAGACAGGGCTTACAAATGCAAACAACTGTGAGGCTGGCTCACCTGTTGGAGCAACTCCTTTGTCCCTGAGCCGGGAAAACTAAGAAATGGGGGTGGACACAGAAGGAACTTGGAAAAAATTGCTACCTGTTTTGCATAAATTTTAACCAATGACTTTGGTGCTTAGTTTCAATGCCTGCTTTCCATAGGTTTCAACCAATGATGTAGATGCATTTCTCAATGTCTGCTTTGCATGAATGTTAATTACGCTCATACCCCAAATCAATATAACCCCTGGCCTAACCTTCATTAGACGTGTTACTGCTTCCCGGTACCCCTCTGCGTTGCGGAGTCTCTGCTCTCCTTTCTTAAATAAATCCTACTCCTTTATCCTCCCCCTTCTGTGGTTGTCCCTGGATTTTATTCTTCAAACTTGTGGACAAGGACCCAGAAGATTGGCGCCGAATTCCCGGGTGACTTTCCACCACACTAAGAGCTATAACACCCAGCTTTTAGCTGGAGAGCTGCTAACACTCTTTCGGCTGCAGACACTTGCAGCCAGCCCAAATTTCCAGTTTTAACTGGGAATTGCTGCAAACACTAGAAGTGGGCTATTTTGGCTGCTGGAATCTGTAGTCAGCCCACACTCCATTTGCAAGCAGGAGCAGAGAATCCCGTCTCATTTCAAAATCCCTGCATCAGAGGTGGCAGGGCTGGGAACCACAGTGTGATTTCTTCCTAGTTGGATCTGTGCTGAGAGAGGGTCCTTGGGAATGCCGTTAGAGGGTTATGCCATTATCCCACGTGTTTCTTCTGCGCTGGCATTGACCCTGTCAAGAGTCTGCTGGCCCTGCTCCAGGTCGGTCATTCCTCCCTGGCTTACCATGTCCTGTGGGCAGGGCCTCTTCTTCAGTGGCTTGTCTGTCACATACAGTGCTTGGCACCTAGTACAGTGTTCCCCTCAGTAGTCACGGGGAATTTCCCTTACAAGAAAGAAATACCTAATGTCTATTTTTTAAAAAAGTAATGTTGCATAAAAAGAAAAAATAATAATGTTGCTTGCAATACCTGAGCAATAATTAAGGCTAACTTCGGCTTTATTTTTTCATGTTTTTTTTTCTGTAGTTTGTACTTTTCTATATAGTTGTAAAAATGTGCTCAAATTTTGTTTTGTAATTTTTTTCAAACTATCTAAATTGTGAACATTTGACTATAACATGAGGTACGCTTAAAAACCATGATTTTTAAGGTCCATCTATAATTCATCATTACTGGTAATTGCCTGGGTTTTTGTTTAGTTTGTTTTTGCTTTTTCACTATTATGGAAAACTATTTAATGAACATTCTGATAGTAAAATCTATATGCACACTGGAACATTTTCAAGAAATTATCAGATTTAGAAATCTGAGCTTAAAAACATTTTTAAAAGGTACAGTTTAAAAACCTTTAAAAATTATAAAAATGATATATTATTGTTACATAAAATGTAGAAAATATGTAAAAGTCAGAAGAGTTGTGATTACCCCTAGTGACATCTCTTCTAAAACAACCACTGATGATATTTTACTTTCTTCCAGTGTTTTGTCTATGCATGATAAAGCATTACAATCAACCACTTTATATAATTTTGTATTCAGTAGTTTTCATTTAGCATTTCTTGGCAGGATAAGTCACATTTGCTCAATATTTTTCCTCCTTCTTTGCATATTCCTATTCTCAACCTCAAGGACTTTCCCAAAAGATAAAAAGAAAGCTACTTAAACGCTCTGGGTATTTAAAACAAACAAACAGGGGCTAGAGTGCTGGATTAGCGGTTAGGGCGCTTACCAGGCATGCTCAAGGATGCGAGTTTGAACCCCAGAACCATGTACTCAATGAAGTGTCCGAGCAACAAGGGCCACATGAGGAACTAAATAAAATTGATTCTCTCTCATTCTCTATCACTGTCCCTCTCCTTTAAAAAAAAAATTAAACAAGCAACCACATCCCTCTGGACACTTTTGAGGAGCTTCAGTTGAGCACTGGCAATGTAAGTAACGGGAAGACTGAGCAGGGTGAGCTTTCTCACCCTTGGGCTTGCTCAGTCTTGAATCCTGCTCAGTCTAAAGGATCAGAGTGGCTGGATAGGGGTGAGCAGGGCCCCAGGAGCTCAGTGGCAGCTCCTGGGGAGATGATGGTACTGCAAGCATTAAGTCTGCCCACTCAGAACACTTAGGAAGGTTAGAGGGGAATAAGGGGCCTCCTTGCTTCCTCTGGGCCTTCTCAGAGCCCCAAGCATGGCACAGAAGCTGGGCCAGAAGGAATCAAGCAGGCTGGAATCCTAAGCACATTGGAGGGAAACATTTATTCAATAAGCAGTTCCTGGTACTGTGTGGAATATTCGGTGATGAACAAGATGAACAAGGACCTTTCACTTATCAGGCTTATAATCCAAATGCTGAGACAGAATAGTAGAAGAAAAAAAATCCAAGGAGCAATGCACGCTCTACCGAGAATGAAGATTAGATAAAGTGACGGGCATGGCCTTGGTAGAAATGACTGTCATGTTCAAGCACTGGCCATGGGATGATCCAGAGGAAAGTCATCCCAGGCAGAGGAGCACCTGGCACCAAGGCTGTAGAATGACCAAGGTTATATATCCCCAAACCTGAGGGACAGAAAGGAGGTCCCCTGTGGAGAGAGCAGTAAGAGGGGACACTAAGAGGTGACAGGGCCAGAGCCATGGTTAACTGGGGGTGAGAGACTAGATGTCATCCCATGGGAAGTCATGAGAGAGATTTTTGCACGAATGAGATACAACCTGTCTTACTCTTTAAAAATACTCTGAATGCTCTGTGGAGACTTTGATGTGGGGAGCAGCGAATGGAGCAAGAAGGGAACAGGGAGCCCAGTGGTCCACAGTGATGAACGTCACAGGTCAGGTGGGGATGTGGGGCCTGGACAGCTGTGTGGTGGACTTTCTGGGCTTGTCCTGGATGATCCTGGATGTGGTGTGGCAGAGTGGAGGACAGGAATCAAGGAATATAGCCTGGGAATAGACTTAAGCAACTGTGTGAGCGGGCATGTAATTTATTAAGCTGGGAAAAGCTGATGGAGAAATTGACAATGTCTGCGATGAAATTTCCCACTAGTCCTGAGAGGTGAATGGATTTAATTTCATTTAAGGACATAGGAAATGGACATTTCTAACCTCCCTGGCCCCCAACACTTGTGGATAAGTTCTTGCTATGGTTTGGATAAGTATTCCCAAAAGCCTGTGTGTTGAAGGCTTGTCTCAAGCCCACGGTGCTACTGGTGGAACTTTTAAGAGGTGGGCATAGTGGTAGGTGTTCTGGCCATCAGGAGTGCCCTTGAAGGGGATAGTGAGTCCCCAGACCCCTCATCTTCTCTCTCTCTTTTCCAGAACACCAGAGATACATGCTCCCTGCCATGACATGTTGCCTTCCCACTGCCCCCAAAGCACTGGGGCAACCAGTC
>PVKS010014413.1:0-48412 GCA_004027875.1 Aplodontia rufa | reverse complement strand
AGCCCATTGTACATCTGTATCCTAATCTGTTGAAGGCATTTCTTTTTATTGAATGTCTACTTTATTTCCAGTTTTCTTCTTAAAAATAATGCTGTGATGTTTAACCCAAACTTTTTGATTATTTGTATACTTTTTTATGATTTCAAGTGCATTACAGATGACTAGAACCATTTCCAAAAAGATTTAACAGAATAATTAGCCCAATGCATGAGCAAGTTGTTTGGAGAATCTTGATCTAGGCAGGGAGAATAAGGTGCCCTGGAATAATCCCGTACAAACTGGGTCACTCGGTTGTCTTAGAGCAGACACTGGCTTCTCTCTCTGCTTTGTTCCAGGGACAAGTCAAGGATTAACAAAGAGGCTCTGGCTGCTGAGTCTAGATGACCAAAGGGCAAGAAAGCCAATCAGCACGCAGGGAGAGGGGTGGGGCACTGCTAACAAATGGTGATGGAATCAGATGTAGTTGTTGTCTTGGTCCCAGAACAGTCAAGAATTCTTGCTTATCTGGAGGGGCTGTGGAGAGATAGGCACACTAGCACACTGTTGGTGGAGCTGCAGACTGGCACAGCCCCTCTGGAAAGCAGTGTGGAGAATCCTCAAAAAACTAGGGATGAGCCCACCATACAACCCTGCTATTCCTCTCCTGGGTATCTTTCCAGGGGATTTAGAATCAGCACATTACAGCAACACAGCAATACCTATGTTCATAGCAGCTCAATTTACAATAGCTAAATTATAGAAACAACCCAGATGTCCCTCACTGAATGAATGGATCCAAAAACTGTGGTACATATATACCATGGAATTTTACTCAGCAAATAGAAACAATGATATTGCAGCCTTTGAAGGCAAATGGATGGCTATGGAAGAAATTATGCTGAGTACAATCAGCTTAACCCAGAGAACCAAGGGTCAAATGTCTCTACTCATCTGTGGAGGCTGGAGCTAGACTCTGGCCATTGAGAAAGGAGGTCTATTATCATGTTTTAAATCCAGGTAAGGTGTAATGTCATACAACCTAAGGCATTTGTAGAGATGTATTGGGAAGGAGGGGAGGGGAGGGATAAGGGTGGGTATTTGGGGGGGGGGGCTCTTGGGGGTAAATCTAATTTTCAGAATTTATCTATATATTATATTATTTCATTAGAAGCTTGTTTGATTGTTCAACAAATAAATTTCTGAATAAAAAAGATTCTTAAAAAAAGAATTGTTGCTTATGAGGATAGTAGGAGATGTGTGTGCTTGTGTGTGTGGTTATATATATGTGCGTGTGTGTGTGTGTGTGTGTATTTATTTATTTATTTATTCTTTCATAGCAGAGGAGATGAACTGGATAGCTTCTAGATCCCTTTCCAAGTGTTTGATTATAAAAAGGATTCTGAGATGTAAATTACATTGGAAGAAATGTTAAATCAAAGAGCCTCATATTAGCTGTGTGCCAAACTCCATTTGTTAGTTGAAGTGGTTAATTAGGAAAGAGTCTCTTTGAGCAAACAAGAAAAGCTGCAGCCTCCCTAACTTACCTGGTAAAGGTCATGGAGGTGTCGCAGCCTCCAGAGAGGGCAGAACACATGCAGCAGAAGCCCTCCGTCTGATCTTCACTGCCCGCACTGAAAAGCAGGAGTGTAGGGGACTGGGGGGCTCTTAAGGGTCCATGTGCAGTCTAGAAAAATTGGGAACATTCTTAACTCAAACTGCACTTAATAGCTTTCCTTATTTACTCCAAGATCATTCCAAACACCACTTCTGCTTTGTCTCCTCTAACGGAACCAGTTCCCCTTGGGTTATAGACAGATTTCTCACTGTCTATAAAATTCTGCAGTTTTACACCTTTGGTTTTATAGCCTGAGGCCTTTAGGAGTCTGCACACCCCTCCTCAAGAACCCTAAGCGTTTCAAGGCTGTGTTCTCCAAAATCCCACCATTGGGGTTTCTCCCACTCCATTCCTTTTTTCTCCCAAATGTCAGTCCCTCCCCGACCCAATATTCTGGCCTCTACATTTTGAGCTCAATATATTAAAAAAAGAACTTAGGATCTGTCCTGACAGCTCATTCCTCTTGTCTCACTTTATTTCTGTTGACTCATTCAGGCTAAAACAGAAGTGTGCTCATGGACTCCACAGGTTCTCTCCCAACCTCCAACTAAATACGTATTTTTCTCACCACTACTCTGACTCTTGAACGTATCCCCATTTTTCTTCTGTCTCCCGTGAATGATGGTTTTAGGACTCTGAGTAGTCTCTCCACACTGTAATCCACTCAACTCACAACAGGCAGAGCGATCCTTGAAGACTTTCTAGTCTTAAATGTTCTGTCTAAAAAAAAAAAAAATAGGAAAAGAAAAAGAAAGAAAAGAATTCATTGGCTCATTGGTAGCTCCCCACCTTGTTTCTTGTTCAAAATCGGTCCAGAATCCAAGCTTCTCCATAATATTGTCTCAATCTGCCCTCTTCAGCCAAGAGGGCCTCCTGACCTGTCTGCTTAGCTTTTTCCGCACCACTGTTTCCACCCGGCAGAGTCCTCACCCCCAGCTGCTAACACTGCATCCATACGTTCAGCCAACTAGTATTTACCCAGCACCACTGTCTATGCCACTCTGGGGATAAGCGGAAAACACAACCAACAAAGTGAGCCCCCTTGGGGTAGATATTCTGGGGAACAAGTAAATACGATGCTTTCAAAGACATGTGCGTCCTATGAACACAGTCAGAGTCCTGGAGCAGAGTGAGCTGGAGATGGCACATTCTGATTGGCTCCACTCTGTCTCTGGCAGAAATGAAACTTTCTCTGTACCTGAGTGGGGAGGGCAGGAAGAACCAGAATCAAATGAAGGAGGCTTTCACCTCTGTGAAACAGGTCAAGATAAGAGAGATGCCTAGATGGGTGGTCAGGATGGGCTTCTCTGAAGAGGTGATATTTTCATTGAGCCTTGTTATGATCATAGAATTTCTGCATGGAAGGAAGGCATTCTGAATCTGTGCTAATACGGTAGCTATCAGCCACATGTGCTTATTCAGTATTTGAAATTTGACTAGTATGACTGAGAAGCTGCATCTTTAATGTTACTTAATTTTATTGACTTTAATTTAAGCAGCCACATGTAGCTGTTGCCTCCCAAATTAGCATAGGTCTTGACTCTAGAATTTTCCAGAAAAAGGAACAGTAAGTGTAAAGACTTTAAATCAAGAGCGAGGCTGTACAGAGAATAGAAAGAAGGCCAGGGAAGCTGAAGCACATTTAAGCAAAGAGTTAGGGATGTTACATAAGCCACGATAAGGAATTGAGATTGATTTCAAATACAATAAAATTATTAGTGGGTAAAAGATTGGAAGTGTAGTTATATGATTTGATTTTTTAAAGATCATGATCCCCCTGTAGAGAACGGATAAGTGATAATTAATGTGAAAACAGTGTGCTTCTGCCAGTTTTGCTGCATAACAAAGAACATTAAAAATCTCAGTTGCGTATAACAAAAAAAATTTAAATAATAACAGACTTCAGATTGACTGTGGTTCTCCTGTTCTAGGCTGGATCAGCTGGATTTCAGGAGGGTTTAGGTCTGTCCCATGTGCTGCTGCTTTGGGGCTGAGGATAAAGAGGCAGCAACTACAAAAAGAACTATTCTTGCTGTGGAGGCTCACAGGGTCACCAGAGGCTAAGCCTTATGCAACTATATTTAAATTCACTGCTTATGTCATGTCCTGTAATATTCCATTGGTTCAAGCTAGGCATATGGCTCAGCTGAACATTCATCGGGCAAGAAAATCCAGTCTGCCTTCTAAGAGACACAGCAAAGTCACAAAGCAAAGGGAAGAGATGTGCAATTCTTCAAGGATAATCCAATGTTCCACAGAAGAGACCCCGGGAGACCACATAAGGGGCTCCACCAACAGTTCAGATGACAGATAGTGGTGGCTTGGACAATATGTGATATTCTCAGATGTTACCATTGTCTTGTGTAGCTGCTTCTCATTCCTTCAGCATGGTTTCTTTTTCCTTTATTAGTTCCCTCTTTTTGGTACTCCTATTAGCCCTTTAGACTTTCTCCCTTCTGTACTTGAGAAAATGTCATATCTACTGTTGAGACCCTCAGCTCTTTGAGGATGGAAGAACAAGATAAAATGTATTTGCAATTCAACAGCCTAGGGCAGATGCTTACAAATTATCTCCAGGGTACCATATTGTTTAAGAGCAAAGACTTACACTTTCCTAATTTTGGATCCTGATTGATCTTTATAATTGACTTAACTTCTCAAAACCCTGGTTTCCTAATTTGTAAAGTGGCAGTAATAATACATGTCTCTCAGAGTTGTGTGGATTGAAAGTACTTAGCATAAGACCTGTCAGTCCTGCCCAATAAATGGAAGCTGTTATTGTTTGTTCAATTTAATTGTTTGTGATGACAAGCTTCTTTGGAAATGCCCTCCAGAGTCTTCATCTGAAAAATCCAATGTTCTTGTTGAAATGAGGGGCACAGAGAAAGAAAATGCTCTGGATGGGATTTTGCAAATTAGTTAGGAAATATCCAGTTCTGAGGCTTCTTTGATCTGAAAATGACGGCAACAACAAAACCCCAAAATAGAGCCACTTCGCTCCTTGTTTCCTTTTGCCATCTGCCAGGGTGGATCTCTTTAGTTCTCCAGGTCTTGCTTAGAGTCAGCTGCCTTAAAATAATAACATAAAATAAAATTTAAATTTGGCCCAGCACTTATTTGGAGATGACAAGGCAATATACTTTAGCTAAATTTATAGCTAGTTGCTGCTGGAGTGAAATATAGGACAGTGTTGACTAAAGTGTTTGAGGAATGAACTGCTCTGAGAAAGTGAATTTTAGGACAGAAGGATTAATCAGAATCCACTTAAAAATTTTTGTAATTGAAGCAGTTTCTGAAGTGGACTGTTTTTAAGATGACTGTGTTGATTTTAGTTTGATATTACCTTGACCACAGGTGTCCTGTAGGTCAGGGGACACTGTGAACAGAAATTGTCCATGATCGTAAGTGGGAATGGGAATGGAGGAGTGAACTCTTTTCTTTTTTCTTTTCTTTCTTTCTTTTTTTTTTCTTTTTTTTTTTTTTTTTTTTTTTTTTTTTTTTTTTTTTTTTTTGGCTGTGAAAGTGGTGGAGAATTAACACAGTGATTTTGGAGAACTGCAGGAGGGTTTCAAAGAGTTCTGGAAGATTCATTTGGAAGAGTGAGCTGGCTCTGGACGACAGAAAGCTTTGAAAGCCAAAAAGAAGTATTTCTGAGACAGAATAGTAAAGTTTTATAGCTTATCTTTCAAAAATCCCTCATTATACCCAACAAGGAGGGTTAAATTTGGCCTAGCACTTATTTGGAGATGACAGTTACTAGAATAATCCTCAGCAAGAATACAGTTATCTGATGTCCAGTGACGTGGAATATCCACGTCTACATGGTAGACCCTGGTGGGCTTGTCGCTCAAAGATCTTAGGGGCTCTCCAGGTGATAAGACATTCCCATTAGAACTCTAAAGATCTGAGGATGCTGGCAAATTTCTTTTGGGTGGTGATGAAGAGGGCAGTTTGGAACCTCACAAATTTAGTCTTGCTGGTTAAACAAAGTAGGAAGGATGCTATTCTTTAAGATTTGTCAGCACCTTTTAATATGCTAATGTGGATTCTAAAGAGAGAGTAGAAAATGTATTTTCCAAACTCCATAGTCCCTCTTTCTGCTGAGTTGTCTATTAATATCTCCTAAGACTCAATGCCTAGTTCAATTATATTTTACGTATAGTGAAAGTAAGGCCCAGAGAGTACAAAGGGACTTGTCTGCAGTCACTCTGTGGCTGGGTCATTATTCTACCACAGGACTTCTGACCACCAAGCAAGACCTCCTGCCACTCTTCCAGGCTTCCCATCAATTTTTGGAGTGAGTCCTCTGAACAGTTTTACCCACAACAAGGAATTGCTAGTGATTTCAGAATGAACTGGCAGACACGGGACAAACACTTGCCAAATTGGCACAGGCCAGCCTTGCTTCCTTTTCCTGTCCTTACAAAGTCAGTCCTGGGCAACCTAACTTTATTATTATTATTTTAATTTTTATTAAGGAGTTGAGTTGTTGTACAATCATAAATACATGTAAAGTAACAATGATATGCATTTGAGGCTAAATCATAATTTCCCCCACATTGCCAACACCCCAGTCTCTTGATTCTTCTATATTACACCCCTGCAAGAGATATAAATGTCCATATATATATATATATATATATATATGATTATAAATTTTCCAGAAGTAAATGATTGCATTAGTATCATTTGACTTCTCAGGAGGGGGACGGTAAAGAGTATGTCTCTCTAAAGCCCTCCCTATCCTCCATATCTCTTCCCTCCACCCTTCCTCTCCCTTCCTCTCTCCTCCAACTAACTTTACATGTCTACCTGGGGAAATAACAATGAACACCAATTCTGTTTCAAAAAGAGGTAGGTAGGTTGCAATAAATTATTTTAAATGCAACACACAGAGTTAATATTTTTAAAAATGAATAAAAGAGTGAGGTTGCACAGAGAGGTGGAAGAGGAGATGCTGAGATGCAGCAGAGAGGGTGACAAGATTAGGTAGAGACAGTGCATTGTGTCCCTGAGGTAGAACAGTTCATTTTGCCTGAGACCTTTAGCTGAGGGAAATTAATCAATTCCCATGGATATTATTTAGAAATTCAGAAAGTCAGTGATATGGAAAATGTTCCTAGTGAGTAACATGTGGACTTGCAGAGAAGGAAGGGCAGGTGAGTGTGGGTCCCCCAAGATGTCTAAACACCCCTCGTAGAAGAGAATTGCAGACCTTGGTTTAATATGAAAGAGCCTGTTCGAACTGTGCGAACTGGCTAGCAGTGCAGAGGGTTCCATTTCGTGCCTCTGGGCATCTTCCAGCTAGCATGGCTACTGGAAATCTGGCCCTTCTACAGAATTCTACAGGGGTTGTATAATTGTATTACCACCCCACCTTGATGATCTGTGGTACAGTCATTAGTAAGCCACCTATCAGATTCAAACTTTCTCTCTCCAAATGCCTAGATCAACAAAGACACATCTACCTAAATCCATGCACTGTGCTATAAATTGAATTGTGTCCCCAAACTTTGTATGTTGAAGCCATAACACCCAATGTGATGCTATTTGGAGAGGGGCACCTTTGGGAGATGGTATGGTTTAGAAAAGGTCACAAGGGTAGGTCTGCATGATGAGACTGTTGCCCTCATAAGGTGCACCAGAGCTTCCGCTCTCTCTTTCTCTCTCTCTCTCTCTCTGTATATGTGTACAGAGGAAAGTCCATATGAACTCAGAGAGATGGCAGCCATCTGCCATTCAGGAAGAGAGAGAACCCCACCATGTTGGCACCCTAATATCAGACTTGTAGCCTCCAGAATTAAAAGGAATGAGCTCTGTTGTTTGAACTGTCCCTTCTGAAGTATTTTGTCATGGCCGCCGATGCTGACTAATACAATTGGTAATTAATAAGGTGTTTCCTGCAAGATAAGTGAAATTACATAGATGGTGGATAGGATGCAAGCAGATGCTTAAGCAAAAGGGGAGGGGTCTTCACTGGGAACTGGAGGGAGTCCTGAAGACTAGACCTAGGATTAGGACAGTTCTGCTCAGGGTTGGCCCTGTGCCCAGCCTCCTCCCACTTCTCATCTCACTAGACCAAGAAAATATGCACATCTGTTATCCACAAATACTCTGAATTCCCCCACCTACGCAGATCCCCGGGAAAACCTAACACAAGCAGAACAGAGGAGGAGATGCACAGGGTGCTTGGTGTTCTTCAAGAGGAGGATTGATCTTTCTGACACCTCTATCTTGGTCTCTTAATTTGTCCCAAGTCAGTGAGCCACCGTGGTCCAGAGGAAAGATAGAAATAGGACAATCAGGTTTACGCCTGGGTGCTGGTGCTGATTAGCCTGTGATCTTGGGTTGCTCACTGTCCCTGTCTTTGTTTCCCTTCCCCTCCGTGGCCCTTGTTACTTTCACAGCCTCTGTTCCCCTGTGTGTCTCTATTGAACAGAGATCACAAAGAGTAGTGATTATGAATCCAGACTTTGGTGCCAAATATCACATGAATTCTACATCTGACACTTCTCACCTTTGGGCAAAATTATGTAATATCTTGATTTCACTTTTTATAGCTGTCAAATAGGGTTAATGGCAGTCCCTATTATGAATTGTCTTTCCATGCATGGAAGGAAAAATTGCTTGTGCAGTGGCAAACACAGGGCGTGCTGTGTGCAGCAAAGGCTCGTTTTGCGTTGTTCTAACACTTTTTGTGGTCTACCCAAAGTGGCATGCTGTGCCACACCTCCAGGCTCTGACCACACTGACCTAGGAAAATCCTACTCACTCTTCACGATGCAAAGGAGCAAATGAGAATTCAGGGAACTCAGTGAAGGCCCTCTTAGCTGGGCAGGTGGTGCGCACCACACTCACAGGGGAACAACTCTGTGACTTCCTGTAACAACTATTCCTCAGCCATCACGTGATGAAAGTTTTCTAAGACTGCCTGTGCCTTTAGGTCACATGCAAGAAATCATTGTTGGGACCAGTGTCATATTGCTTTTCCTCTATGCTTCCTTCTGATGGTTTCACAATTTCAGTGCATTTTTTTTTTTTTTTTTTTTTAGTACCAAGGATTTAACTCAGGAGCTCTTAACCACTGAGTCACATCCTCAGCCCTTCTTAGGTTTTACTTTGAGATTAGGGTCTTGCTAAGTTGCTCAGAGCTTCATTCAGTGGCTGAGGCTGGTTCTGAACTTGCAATCCTCCTGCCTCAGCCTCCAGAGCCACTGGGAATTATACGCCTGTGCCACCACACCTGCCACTTCTTATGTTTAAGTCAATAATCCATTCTGACTTGATTCTTCTGTAAGGGAGAAGAGAAGAGTCCTATTTCATCCCCTGTACATGGGCATAGTCAGTTTTTCCAGGACCATTTATTAAAGACTGTCCATTCCCTTTTGTGTTTTTTGACATCCTTGTGAAAAAACAGTGGACCATAGCCCTGAGACTATATCTCCGGGCTCACATTCTGTATCAGCTTTTATGCCAGTACCAGGCTGTTTTGATTGCTATAGCTTTGTAATATTTTGAAACTAGAGTGTGCTGATGACTCCAGCTTTGATTTCGTTAAAGAGTGCCTTGGCTATTTGAGTTCTTCTGTGCTTTCATACAAATTAGAGGATTGCTTTTTTTCTATTCCTGTGGAGAATGATATTGAAATTTTGATAGGAATTACATTTAACAGGAAAATAAATAACCCTATTAAAAATGGGCAAATGACCTGAATAGACATTTCTTAAAAGAAGCTATAGGAATGGTCATCAAAAATGGTCATCACTAATGATCAGAGATATGCAAATCAAAACCACAATAAGATGTCACTTCTCATCTGCTAGAGATGGCGTCACTAGACACTAGAAAGGCCATTATTAAAAAGATGAAAGATAAGAAGTGTTGATAAGGATGTGAAGAAAGGGAACCATTGCATACTGTTAATGAGAATATAAATTAATATAATCATTTTGGAAAATAGAATGGAGGTTCCTAAAAAAAGCTAAAAGTAGAATTACTATGGATCCAGCAATCCTCTTTCAGGGTATATACTCAAAGAAATGGCAATAAGTATGTCCAAAGAGATTTCTACATTGCACATTCATTGAAGAATGAATAGCCAAGATCTGGGAACAGCCTACATGCCCTTCAACAGATAAATGCTTTTTTTTTTTTAAGAAGTTATACACAATGGAATAGTATTCAGTCTTAAAGAAAGAACAGAATTCGGTCATTTCTGAAAGTATAGGTAAATCCAGAGGACATTATGCTAAGTGAAATAAGCCAGGCACAGAAAGACAAATATTGTATGATCTCACTCCTAAGTGGAATCTAAAAACAGTCAAGTTATTTATTAGAGAGAATGGTGGTTATCAGAGGCTGAAGTGCAGATGGGATTGGCAAAGAAAAGGAAAACGTTGGTCCCAGGGTACACAGCTTCAGTCAAACAAGAGCAATAAGTTTTAGTGACCCATTAAGATGGAAGTAATCACAATATATCATACATTTCAAAATGCTGGAAGAGTGGGCTGGAGCGGTGGCTCGGCGGTTTCGGTGCTTGCCTGGCAAGCACAAGAACCTGGGTTCAAACCCCAGCAGCACGTACACAACTGAGTGTTGGAGCAACTAAGGCCATGTGAAAAACCAAATAAAGTTATTTCTCTCTTTCTCTGTCTCTCTCACTGTCCCTCTCGCTTATAAAAAAAAATGATGGGAAGAGTGGATTTTAAATGTTCTCACCACAAAGTAATGATAGTATGTGAGATGATAGATATGTTAATCAGCCTAATTTGCACATTCCATAATGTCTACATATATGGAATTATTATACTGTGCCTTAAAAATATATACAATAATTATTTGTCAAAAATGAAATAATGTGTTTTTTAATACTGTCTTCCTTACTGAATTCTGCATTTCCCCATGGCTAGAATATGTATTCATTTTAACCAGATTTTAACCAAGTTAGCATGACGTTCAGTAGGTATTATGTGTGCGAAGGATGGTTGATGAGTAGGTGAACAGGTGCAGGTTCTGAGGCATAAATAGACTAACCGTGTTCTTCAGCTTTTCACCAGTTTAATTGCTATTTATGGAATCTATCTTCCAGACGTAGGCCTGGCATCTTAGAATTTTAGAAAACTGCTCAATACTTGTTCCACATGCCAATCACAAGTCTCACTTGATACTAGCAGAAAGAGGATGTTGAGGGGACAGAGAGAAGCTGATCTGATGTTGCCAATGAGCAAAGGCCTAGAAAAATCCTAAAAGGTTACACAGGATTCCATCAGTGTTAAAGGAACTGGATTTGAGTCCATGGTACCATCTTCCTGTGTGACCTTAGCTTGGACTCTTGCCCTCTCTGGGGTGTGGACTGGTCTGTGAGCTCCCTTTTACCTCTAGATTCATGTGATCCAGAGGGCCCAACCACCTGAGAAAACATAAAGGGCCACTGTTTCCAGATGTCCCTTCACAAGGAGAAAAGTGTGTGCTCTTTGAACATATCTCTTGGGTAGCATGGGGGAGTGTTATGATGGGGTGGATGGATCCTCCCTGAACCGCCGCATCAGTGTTCCCATGCCAACGGAGGGGAAGCAAAGACAAGAAATGGGAAAAGCAAAAATGCAAACACCGAGCTTGATCCATGTCTGAAGAAAAATATTCTACTGATGGAAACAAACATGCATGGCCATATTTTGCAGACAAAAATTAATTGAATCCTTAGCTGGGTCGTAATGACTGGATCCTAGGGTCGATGATTAATGAGGAAGGTTGGGTCTGACAGAGATGCACAGAATGAGAGGGAAGCAGGCTGTGACATCACACCCCCTCATTTGTCGCATCCATCAGAGAACACATTGTCCTCAGAAGCCCACGTTGGCTTGGAAGGAGCTTTCTGCTTTTTTTCACAGTATTGTCATTCCTACCCGTATCAGGAGACCCAAACCAGCAAGACAACGCTCTTTCACTCTCTCTCTCTCTCTCTCAATATTCAACTGAATTTGCTTTCACTTTTCTGCCAGCATCCCAGCTCCCCAGAGTGCCCACGTGGCTTTGTTCTTTCACCCACTGCCTGCTGGCTGGCTGTTCTGCTAACTCCCAAAAGCCTGGCTTTCCCTGCCCCAGCTTGAGGGGAGCTCCCGGGACAGTAACCCCCAGTGCTGGGCAGCACAGCTTTGGGAATCAGCAAGCATGGGGACACACAAGCAGCCTTGGAAAGACCCCTTGGGCCCCAAGAAAGGGAGAGAAGCAACCGGAGAAGGGAAACAGATGAGATGTGAGCAGATGGAGAGCTAAGTGTCCGTGGCAGCTCCTTATAAAGAGATCACAGCTGGAGATGTGTTCATTAAATCCTCAGAACCCACATCGAGTTCATGGGCAAGCCTGTTATGGTAACTATTTTGCCCACTTATTGGTTGTATTACATGGGGTCTCTTTCAGCCACCCATCATAGAACAGGGTCTGCTTCTTCTTGTTCACTGAAGCCCCAGTATCTACTCTGGGCTTGGCACAGACTAAGCACCTACAGTAAAAATGTATCAACTGTATGAATAAATAATTGAGTGAATGAATGAATTTATGCAATGTGTTTTGTTTTTTTTTTAATTTTTTATTAAGGAGTTGAGTTATTGTACAATCATAAATGCATATAAAGTAACAATATGATATGCATTTGTTGTTAAACCAGAATTACCCCCACATCACCCACACCCTAGTATCTTGACTCTTCTATATTTTGCCCCTACAAGCAATATAAATGCTTAGATTGTGAATTTTCCAGAATTAAATGATTTCATAAGTAATATTTGGACACTCAGGGGGGTAAAGAGTATGCTACATTGTTGATTGTCTCGCTAGATCCCTCCTATTCTCCTCTCCCCCTTCCTGTCCTCTACCCCTACCCCGCATATCTATGTTATGAAATGTGTTTTCTATTTGCACTTGGTGTTGAACTCGTCCCCAAGACAAGGCCACTGCTCTGAAGATGTTCGCAGTCTAATGAGAGATACCAACACCCATAGTTGCAGGACAAAAAGTATGGAAATATGTACATGCGCAGTAATACTGATGACTAACCTTAAAAACTCAATATGTGCCCATCGCCGTGCAAAGTACTGATGTGTTTTTTCACATAATTTCACAATAGCCATGTTAGTATTATCACATTTTAACAACATGACAACTCATTTGACAGACCAAAAAAAAAAAAAAAAAAAAAAAAAACTGGACACACAGAGGGGTTCAGGTAACTAGGCCCTGGGAATAGCTACAGTTTGGCTGAGTAAGAGTTCCACCTCGGCACCCTAACTCCTTTCCAGAACCTGTGCAGTTAAGGACCAGGCCAGTGATTCTCAAAGTGTCCTTCTCCTTCTCCTGGACCATCAGGATCACTGCTACTCAGCAATTTGTTGGAAATGCTACTGTGAGGGTCCCACCCCAGACCTCCTGAATCAGCATCTCTGGGGTCAGGGCCCAGCACTCTGTCTAAAAAGCCCTCGAGATGATTCTGATGATCCTTGGTAATGTTTGAAACCCACGGCCTGCTGACTGTCTGACTTTTATGGGATAATGAATTCAAGTGGACTCAAAGTCTATCCTGTAACTCAGATCTCAGCTAGAACTCTGTGAGTGTGGTTTGCTTTCAGATCCAGAGGACAGGAAGCTGCAGTGTGACCTGAACTGAGCCAGTTACTCTGCCTGATCCTGGTCCCAGGATCTGCTACTTGGGAAATATTATCCAGATGTGCAGACACTGTGAAGATACCTGATCTGAGCCTGATGAGGTCTGTGACCCCATTGACCTTGAGAAACCATGCTTCCCCAAGCAAAGGGGAGAGGGCCCCAGGCAGAAGACCATTGCCAAGTCATCCTCTTCCTACCACAAATGACCGGTTGTTTAGTAAAACTTCACACCAGAATTCATTGCTTTGGGGTACAGCTCATTTTATAACAGCAATAATTAATAAGTTACACACTTAGTAAAAATCTTTACTACATTTTTAGGGAATTTCCACTTCTTAATCTCTTATATTTTCCTAGAATTATCTTATTTTTTCTCTTAATAATCTCGCCAGTCATGCAAAGCAGTGTGGGACTAAAAGTATTGTTAATCTGGCCGGTGAAGAGATGTTTCTGAGATCCTGTGGCCTGTTAGGTTCATGGTAGTAACAGCTCATGTGTGTTGGGAAGCTGAAGTGTGCCAGGCTGTCGGCTAGGAGCATCAGTACTAACTAATTTAATAGAACTTCTAGGTCTAAGGCTTCATACTTCACCTAGTCTGCTTTAGCAAACAAGATTTCTTTTTTTTTTCTTCTTTTTTTTTTCTTTTCACCTCACTCTGAATTTTTTTGAACACTCCTCTCACTTTGTTGTTTTCCTTTCGCATTTCTGTACCCTGTAGAGAAGGTGAAGGGCACAGGGGTGAAAGTGCTGGCCCTCAGCTTGCAGCTCTCTCAGGAGGGGCCTGAGCAATGCATTGCCACCCACAGTGGAGCCTTACAGGACAAAGGCAAATTACTTACCAATCCAAAAGTTGCCAGGTTTAAGATGCTCTGCATTCCTCTGAGGTTTGAGCTTGGAGCATGAAAAGGAAAGATGATTGTTTCTGATCAAAGAGAGGACACAGGGGGCCAGCCACAAAAATTGCTGAAATGGACAAGAATTCCATCAAAACTGTCTTCCTGCAGACTCCTAGATGTGGAAGGGGTAGGGAAAGTGTGCACTGGCCAGGGGAGGACTGAACCATGGGGGGCTTTCTAGGTGTGGTGCTAGAACCTCTGCTGCTCTGCACTCTTGCACCCTGTGATTTTGGGCAATTTTCCTTCCTAAGAACCTAGCCTGCTGACTTCCTTATTTCATGTGAGTACATTGAAAATCCGATGCAAGAGTTAATAATAATAATAGAAAACATCTAGTGAGCAATCATATGCTCTTCTCCATTTAGCTGGCTTATTTCATTTAATTCCAAAGCATCTGTTATGAGGCAGCTGTTGTTTTAGACCCTAATCTATACATGATCAAAAAAAGATTATTAGTAACTCACTAGGGTCATTGTTGAAGCAGTGGTGGAACAAGGATCTGAATTCAAGTTTGTCTGATTTCAGAGCCTATTGCAATTAAATCAGTGTACCAGAGTTCTAAAAATCTACTATGAAAACTCTGCAAGTCATAAAGATGAAATGGGAGGAGTTCAAAGACAGAACTAAAGTGAAGACCTGTGCTCAGAAGCCGATAGCTTGGCCCCCAGGAGGGAAAATGTCTCCATGTACCATCCACTGCATTAACACAATACCCCAGGCTGAGCAGCAGACCCTGGCACTGAGTCAGGCTTTTAAGAGCCAGAGCCAAGCTTCAGGAGGAACAGTTTATTCTGGGTGATTTAATCCATGCTGTAAAGAGAAAGAAGCATCAGGGACCAGACAAGCAGGGACTGGGAGACAGAGGTGGTGTCCACCAGCTGCAGATTCCAGAGGCATTGGGCTGCTGCTGTAGGACCAGCGGTACTCACATTTAACTCCCTCCCCAGCCACCTGGCAGCGTGGAGCCCTTTCCCAGAGCTATAACCTCCACCCCTAGCTTAGTGGTTAAGGAGAACTTGATCTCTCTGGGCAAAGATCAGCAGCTCAGTCTTACTGCTACGCCTGGACAGGAGCAGCCTCAGGGATGAGCCACCCAGAGCCTTTTTGGAGTGACTCAGGGGTCTAATTATTGATTTGCTGAAGAATTTTGAACGCTTTCAGGTGTGTTTCTGTTGCTTAATGCTCAGGACAATAGTGAAAACAGCATGATGGCTAACATTTATTGAACTCTATTCAGAAGGTCAGGTTTAAGCATATGGTAAGCTCTAGGTACTCTGGTACATCATCTCCTCCATTATACCCAAGATATTAGGGTGCACTCACATCTCACACTAAATCTAATTTATGCATGAGTTGAATGGTATTGCTTTGGACTAGTAGGCATAATGACATGTTTTATAGACATTTACATACTTTTAATTTGATTTTGCAGTTTGCTTTTAATATTTAAGAGTCAACTTATTTATTTTTCTGGTCAGAAATGCTTTTTAGGCTCACCCATCAAAAGATCGCAGGACCCAGACCTGTGCTTAGCCTGCCTAATGGAGAAAATGATGCTGCGATTATTTTGTGCTAGGAGTTAAGTGCTGCTGTGCTTTGCCAGCACATAAGCATAAAGACTATGGAATTAGAATGCCTTGAGTTTGAATACTGACCCCACAATTTACTAGCCATGTGACCTTTGGGAAAATGCCATAATCCTGGCTGTGCCTCAACTTCCTCATTCACAAAAAGTTTATGCGAGGACTAAGATAACATATAATAAATTTAATATAATGCATGTAACATCACATATAATTGTTGTTGCTATTTATAATGTTCCTTTGAGGTAGCCACTGTGATTATTCCCATTGTCAAAGATGAAGTACATAAGACTTAGAGAGGTTGTAATTAACTTGGTAATATGCAGTGTGGGCATTGAACACAGAAGTTTTGACCACAAAATTCATATTCTTAATCAGTATGTGTTTGTATCAGTATGAATAAGCCAGGTTACGCCTCAGTAACAAATGGCCCTCAAATTGCAATGAGCACATATTGCATGATTTATTTCTCACTCATGGGGAACATCTTGGCTTTGCTGTAGCTAGAAAGACCCTTTAACTGTCCCAATAATCAGTCTTGCACATCCTATCTCATGCCTTGATTTACACCATTCCTATGGTGTGATCCCCTCTCCATGAAGGCTTCTTCCTTTCCTGAATCCCAAATCCTCCAAGAAGCTTCCTCCACAGTCTGAAATGACTTCATCCGTGGCTGAACTTCTATATTCAGGGTGCATGCTGCTCATCTAGCACTGAGCTCAGACTCCTTTGGACATTTTTTCTATTACTTTTTATGCTCATGTTCTTAGTGACACGGAAAGGCCAGAGTAGAGCATTAAGCAGGGGTTGGTCTAAATATTTACTGGCCTTGAGACCTCATGCGGGGCATCCACTTTTGAGCTTCTTGCTCCTCACGTGTGATATGAAAGTGATTGTATCTACCTCCTCGGGATATTATGAAGGTTGAAGTGAAAACAAGGACTAGTGATGAGCATTATTATATGGTTATTTTCATTGATACTGTGTCCCTAGTACCTAGAATTAGTACCCTAGTACCTGGAACAGTACCTGGCCCATAGCAGACAGCTCAATAGCTGCTCACTGGTTGAATGACTTCTTAGTAATCACCAGGAAGTTCCTGGAAGAAAGGAGATGCTCTTTGAAGTCTTAGGCATAGTTCTCAGTTTAAGTATGTAAAAGCATGGGAGGTTACTAAACGTGCTAATTGTTCGCATCTAGATTTACTGAAACAGAATTTCTGACAAACGATCTAAAAATCTGCATCATAACAAACTTCCTAAATGACAGTGATGCTAGAAGTCTGCAGATTATGCTTTGAGAAACTATCTTAGAAGAGTCCTGCCTGACTACATACAAACCCTTCCAGGTAGATCTCTCCAAGGCAACCCATCCAGAAGGATGAGTAAACTTTCTATCTTCTGGACCGGCACCCCTACATTGCTAATTCATTCAATTCTATACCACAGCATTCCTAAAAATCAATTCATTAGAATTGGATTAATCCGTGTCCACTTAATTGGTATAGTGGGTGCTGTTCTAAATGGTGCTAGGTTTGAAGATGAAGCTGATGACAACTCTTTAGAGTCGGTTTCCCAGATGAGATACTTGACTGTCTCTTTGTGCCCAGGCCTTCTGTTTAGCAATACCTCGGTGATTTACACATTGGTACACAACAGGCTTTGTTGATTCATTGAAAAAATAGTTTCCTGGTTGTAACGTCCGTTGATATTGGAAGATCTTACAGGACCCCAGAGGGAAGTACTGCCCTGAAAGTCAAAGATCACCCATTAAGCCCATCTGATAGTCGATAGAAGTCCAGAGGAAATATTTGCGAACTTTTGACAGAGCTGTCCTTGGACAAATAGTGAACAGACACTTTCAGTCTTAGCAATGTCAGCTTAGGATCTCTCAAGGATTCAACTGTTTACTTAGCCGAGGTACAGCCCCTGGGAACGTACATCACCTATTGAATTCTAGAGCTTAGCAGTTTATTAGAGTTGTACACAATGCTTCCACACTCAGGACTCAATGCATCCAATTGCAGAAATGATTTCCCTTTTTCTTCTTTCCAATCTAAAGCAGTGGTTCTCCGTTGGAGATTGTGTTGCCCCTTTCCCTTCCCAGGGGACATGTGGCAGTATCTGGAGGCATTTTTGATTGTCATAACTCAGAGTGGGGGAGTACTTCTAGAATTTAAGTAGAAGAAATGGACTATGGTAAACATCACGCAATGCACAAGGCAAACCCCTACAACCCAGAATTACCTGCTCTAAAATGTCAACAGTGCTGAGGTTAAGAAATCCCAGTCTAGGGCTGGAGTGGTGTCTCAGTAGTTGGAGTGCTTGCCTGGCAAGTGGGAGGACCTGGGTTCAAACCCCAGCACCACATACGCAACTGAGTGTTGGAGAAACAAAGGCCAGTTGAAAAAATAAATAAAATTGATTCTATAAATAAATAATTATCCCAGTCTAGCTTTTTTCACTGAGTAAGTTCTGGGCTATGGTACCCATTCACTGCGCAGAACCTGGATGGGTCGTTCAGTTTCCTTGTTTAGAATCAATTCCAGCTGGCTTAACCATAGTGGGAAAACAAGATCCGGGGGATCTGTATCACCCCACCCTCCTCATTGTCCTCAAAGCTAAAACAGGTAGAAAGTGAAAATGTGGGAAGCTGCCGGCTCGCTCTCATAAATCAAACATCAGTGCTTATCCTTGTACCTGGAGCCCAAACCACAACCCCGTCTCCTGGCTAACTGTGTAGCTAGGATTTCTCTAAATGCCATTTCCTCCCTCCCTCTCTACCCTGGTCTTGGTTGGAGAACATTCAGCTCAGTAAATTGGAGAGTCTCTTTTGGTATAAAACTGGCACTTGGATTGATGAAACTTTGTTAGCTCTGATCATGATGTAGAACAATCAGAATGGAAGCCAACTTTCCTATTAGCTGCCGAGCAGCAGTCATTCAACAAAGCCTGGCCCGTGGAAATGCGAGTCGCTGTCATGCACTATGAGGTTGCTGGGTTTGCTCTAGCAGGTGTAGGTTTGGCTACTAAACTTGCTAGTATGCCTCTGTTCATCTGTATAATGGGGTAATAATTCCCACCATGGTTATACCAGCAACAGAAAGGATCAGTAAGAGGACTTCTAAGTCACTTCCCCAAACTGGAATTTAGGATTCAGGAAACATCTGCATGGTTCCAGTCTATGGATTCCATGTTAAGAAATCACTGCATTATAATTTGAAAAAAATCTCTTCCTAACTGCAGAAAAATGTAATCAATAGAGTGAAGCAAAATGCATATTTTATGGAACTTGTATTCTGAGCTTATATCCTTTCTCTTTTCTGTTGGTAAATGCCTTTTGAATTATGAAATACGGTTGTAGTAAATTGTGGGATATTTTGTTTTAAAGCTCCCTTACATATGAATATCAAAAATTAGCATCCTATATCAGTCCCTAAAATGTGTTTAAATATTTTCCTGGCCCTTAAACTCAATACAAGCTGAGAGCAGTAGCTCATGCCTATAATCCCAGCAATTTGGGAGACTGAGTCAGGAGGATCACAAGTTCGAGGCCAGCCTGGGCAATTCAGGGAGATACTGTCTCAAAATAAAAAATAAAACAAAAGGGCCGGGGATATAGCTCAGAGTTAAAGGGCATCTGGGTTCAATCTTCAGGACCAAAATTAAAACAAAGTAATAGAAGGTAACTCTATAATGTTCCCTCAACAGGAATGTTATTATGGTAAATAAGACATTTTTATACATTTGTGTATGTGTGGCCTAGGGTGTGTTTGGCATGCTGAAAGGATTTCTCCCATACTTTATCAATTCATACACTATCTTGTATAGACCTTATCTGCTTAGGTTCACACTGAATTGCAAAGTGAGTAAATGGATACACGATGCAGGGAGGCAGAAAAATGGGCAGTTTTGGATTCTGAGTGGACAGCCCCTCTGGGTTCAGACACTTGATTGCTTCTTGACTGTATGCTAAACTTTGAGACCATCAGTTTTCTCATCTGCAAAAAGGGAAGATACTAATAGTATCCCACAGAGCTATTGGAGTAACTAAATGAACAAAAATAGAGAAGTGGCTAGAGAGACTAGTTCTGGGTGGGTGCTCCGAACTGTTTAATTCTTTTAAATCATTTCCTGTATTTCCTAGAGTGTAAATTACTTTGTTACATGGAGGATCATAAAACTGAAAACCAGCTCCACTCTCCTTCTCTGCCTCTGAAAAGCTATCACCCCACTATCTTAATCCTCACATCTGGGGGTCCAGGCTCAGAGGACTACACTGAGGTTCTCAAAATTTCATGTGCATCACTCTCACCTGGAGGACTTGTTAAAACACAGCTTGCTGGACCCAACTCCAGGATTCTGATTTAATCAGTCTCAATGGAGGACAGGAATTTGCATGTCAGGCAAGTTTCAGGTGCTACTGATGCTGCGGGTCTAGGGCCACCTTTTGAGAGCCGCTGAGCTAAGTATTCCCTTCTCTTTCCAGCTACATACAGGTTGCTGCTGTGGCTCCTGACTGTGAGCTACAGTTTTTTTCTGGGAGTTTTCCAAACCTAGCCTCCACTCAATGTTTCCTAAAGCCACTTCATCCATGCACAATATGAGGTGTCATTTGTACACTTCCTTTTCCCCAGTCCCACATCTCTTCTATCTCCCGGTCATGTCTCCCTTGGCCCAGCACAGTTTCTCTGTCAGCTGACATCTCTGCTGCTGCCCCCACCCAGTCTGAATCTCACCTCTTTTAGTGACTCCCTTGACCTTGTGCAGGTTGGTTCCCATAGAATGAGTGAGTTCCTCCACTCTACGACCTCGATTAGGAGGATTCTCACTGGCACAATGGAGAACTGTCTGTTGTCTGCAAACAGAAGCAATCTCAGCAGATTTTCTCATTAGGGTCCTGTTTGCCTATTCTGTGTTAATGAGAACCGTTGTTTGTTTCAACTGAGTTGTCTTTATTCCAGTCATTTTTGCTTCATAACCGGCATCTGTGCTTGCAGTCCAAGGGGTGAATTACTATCTTGTATTGTTTGACAGGACTGTCCCTTTGGGAATGTCCTTCCAGAATGCCAGTTCTCATAGAGGTGCCAGGAGGGTTTGCAAATGATTATCTTTCACAGCAGAGTTCCTAATGGGTGTCAGATTCCTGAGTTTTCCCCTGTGGGACTCAAGTTCGGAGCTTTGACCCAGGAGTCGGAGCTTGGACCCAGGAGTTGCTGGGATCTCTGAAGGCAGGCTCTAAGCAGATCTCCTGTCAACTCATGAGGGATCCCCAACCGCCCCAGTTGTTTATCTCAAACACTTTCTCAAAAGGAGGATTGGAGCTTAAAACAGTACGAGCCACAGGGGAGTAAGAGTGGGCCTGTCACATCAAGGTATGCATGAGGCTCATTTGGTACTGCTTTTAGAACTGGTTTTGCTGCACATATAAAGAACACAAGACCCTGTGTGGGGAAGCCCAGTTTAACTGAGAAGGAATGTGCAGAATGGCACAGTCCCAAAGAGGCACTTAGTAACCATGTTCACAAACTCTGACAGGCTTTGGACAGAGCCCATCCAAATTCCTAAAACTTCTGCTTTGCTTAGAGGTAGCATTTGTGTGAAAACAACAGCTCTCTGGATTTCACAAAATTAAATGAGCATTCTTTAGGCCTTCTTCTGAGTAACCTTGGGCTACATGCTTCCCTTCCACGAGCCTCACTTTCTGGTTCCTTGGCTTTGTGTTTGTGTGTGTGTGTGTGTGTGTGTGTGTGTGGTCTGGGGATGAAATCCAGGGCTGTGAGCATGCGAGGCAAGCACTCTACCATCGGACCACACCCTTGAGCCATGTTCCCTCAAGTTTGAGATCCAATAGTAACCTTTGATCTGCCAGCCTTAAGTGGCTATTATGCAGCCCAAAAGCTACTGTTGCTGCTGTTGACAACAATAATAGTAATGATAAGATAATAATTGATACCATTTATTTTAGCAACAACAAACTCACATGAGCCCATAGAAAAAGATGCGCTCAGATCCATGGACCATCTTATTTTCAAATCAGTCCATTCCTCTGATAAAGAAAAGGTGTATATGTACACAGTGGAGTTCTATTCAGCCCTAAAGAATGAAATTATGTCATTGCAGGAAAATGAATGGAACCATTTAAGCCAAATAAATCAAACAATGTTAAGTCAAATAAATCAAACTCAGAAAGTCAAGTGCCACATGTTTTGGCTCATGTGGAAGGTAGAGAGGAGAAAGGAAAAGAAAGGTTTGTGGGGGAAATCTCATGAAGATGGAAGGGAAATTCTATAGAGGAAGAGACTAGCGGGTAGGAGGGAGACGGGAAGGGAAATACTGAGGAATGATATTGGCCAAACTACATTGTTATACGCATGAATATGTAACAGTGAATCCCACTGTTATACATAAAAAATTCTGAAAGAGAATGGAAACAGCCCATTCTTACAGCAGCTCTGGGTATTGTAAATGATCGTTATATCTGTTTAGCAGTGAAGAAACTCAGGCACAGAGAGGGCAAGGGGTTTCTCTAAGATCACACACTGGATTCTGGAAGTCAGTGCTTGAACCCAGCCCTGTTGGACTCACCTGCCTTTAACCGTGATGTGACACCAGACTAGGATGGATGTTAAAATGATTTTGGATTAACTGAAATAACTGCTTGGGTGCAAAATGCTCTCTTTGCCAGACTGCAGTTTTGCTCTCTGAGCCTTGGGCAGCCTCTGCCACCTCCATCTTGGTTTCTATCCCTGCGCAGGCTCACTTTGTTTCCCTTCCCTTGCATTAGGAAAATGAGAAGCAGCTGGGAGCCCTGCGGATCACAAATGGGACTGTGAGTGTCACTACCTGTGCTAACGACTATTTCATTACCAGGTGGCGGACAGTTTCCACTGCACTGTTACAATCTATTTGGCTTCCAGGTGCCATGTGGAATCAAAAACAATCTGATCAGCAGCCAGGTTGAGGTTTTTGCATTCAAACCAGGATACTCTGTCTCCCTGTTCCCCTAGGGGCAGCCTCTCTGATGAGGAATCATCTTCCTGGGCAGAAAAGTGTCTTTGACTGAATGATAGAGACTGGATATGTCTGAACGTGAAGGGAACTTAGTCTAACCTCTAACACAGCTTAACAAATATCCTTCAGTGGGGCATGGTGGTGCGCACCTGTAATCCCAGAGGCTTGGAAAGCTGAGGCAGGAGGATCCCAAGTTCAAAGCCAGCCTCAACAATTTAGCAAGGTCCTAAGCAACTTAGCAATACCCTGTCTCAAAATAAAACATAAAAAATTGCTGGGGGTGGGGCTCAATGGTTAAGCACCCCTGGGCTCAATCCCTAATACCAAATATAAATATATATATTTATATATATAAATTATGTTTATAAATATATATTTATAAATCTTTATTGAGTAACCACAACGTGTTAGGTGCTGTGCTAGAAGCCGGGACATGTGATGAAGATAAAATAGACAGATACCTTGCTCTTATTAGGTAGCAGAAAGAAGGCATACAATAAGCAAGTCTACAGATAAATGATGGAAATAATTTCAGATGATAATAAAGAGCAAGGGGAAATTGGGACTGAGGATGTGGTGAAGAGTTGCAGATCTGGGCAGGGATGAATCCTTTAGTTAGGATGCTCAGGGCGGGACTGGCAGAGGAGGAAATATTTGAACTGAGAAAGAAGTGGTAACAAAGAGTCAGTTCTGGGTAATGTCAGGGAAGAACATTTAGACTGAGGATATTTCAAGTGCAAAAATCAATAGGTGGGTCTAAGTTAAGAACATTCAAGAAACAGAATGGTATCCCAAATGGTTCAGGGGGTGATGAGTTGGAGAGGCAGTACCAGTAGAGATGGCTAGAGGGTCAGAATGAACAAATCATGCAGGACCTCAGAGAGCAGGGTTTCCTGGGCACCTCCTCTTTTGGAGTATTCTAGGGGCCTGGCCAAGGTGGGGACTGCTTTCTGTGGATTCATCATATGACTAGAATCCAACTCTGAAACTTTCCAAAGCTAGGCCCATGACTTTACATCTCTCCCCATCCAAGACTTCTGCAGTTCCAGGCACAGCAGATTCTCAGGCATCCTGATGATTGAAGGTATAGCTTAGGAAAGACTGCAGACTATAGAGACATGTCTCCTTTATAGCCAAGAAAGAAATCACATTCAGCCAAAGAATGCCCTGCCTCAATAGGGGCTTTGCTCGCTGTTAGCAGAAGTGCATGAGTGGAAGAGGAAAGGTCAGTGGGCAGGAACACATTGGGTAGGGGTAGGATCACAGTGTTCTGTGATGGAGGTAGGAGTGGCCACCACTGTGATAACATTAATATCCCCATGTATTGAACAGTCAATAAAAGCCATGTGTATTATCTCATTTAATTTCCCAAGAAACCCTATAACAGCATGCCATTATTATTCCCCCTTCCAGTGGTGGGGACTAAAACACTGGTACCTGAAGGGCTGCATTCCGGGGACCATGTACTGAATCAATGGCAGGGACCAGATTAGAAGTCCACACTTGAAAACTCTCTCTCTAGAAAAGCTGGATGGTTAAGGTCCATATTGTGACATTGTGTGTTTTGACTCCTGATTCCTATCCTGAGCTTTACATTGGGGTGCATCATCCCCTTACAATTTTGGCAGCCCTCTCTCATGCATTAGGTAATAATATAGAATTGATTTATTAGAGTGGGGTGGGAAGAACAGCTGAGAGGATGTTTTTCCTCCAGCAAAATCATTCCCAAAAGATCCTGTGTGGTTCCCTACCCCACCCACTTCTCTTCACTTTATTTGAGCAATATGTTAGCTGTAAAAAGTAAAGGTTAAATCATGTCAGTAAAGAAATAAAAATAAAAATTCACCAGCCCAGGAACCTGATGCTTCCGTCACCTTCTTTCACAACATTTTAAATGAGGCTATGGCTCTCCTGAAGCTGTGACATTGTCTCTTTTTGCTTGTGTGTGTGTGTGTGTGTGTGTGTTTGTGTGTGTGTATGTGTGTGTGTGTTAGGAAAGATTTATTATAAGAAATTGGCTCACTAGATTATGGAGGCTGGAAAGTCCCAAGATCCTCAGGGTGAGTTGGCAAGCTGAGCACCATGGAGGGTTGACAGTGTAATTCTAATCCACGTGCAAAGGCCTGAGCACAAGGAGAGCCAGCTTTTTGGACATAAGTCCAAAAGCTGTAAGTCTCGAGAACAGGAAGAGCCAAAGCTTTAGTGTGAGTCTGAAGGCAGGAAAAGTCAATGTCCCTTCCTGAAGGCACAAGATTCTTGAGAAGAGGTAAAGGAATGTGAAGAATGGAAAATGAACTTTTGGCATGGAAACAGATTTATCCAGAGTTCAGCTCATCCAAAATTTCCCTGCCCTTCCTGGCTTTGCCCAAGTCCCATCTCGTCCTCTCAACTTTCTTTCTGACACTCCATCCCTAATCCTTTGAAGCCTCCTAGACCTGGAAGATCCACTGAGGTTTAAACAGTCAGAGAGCTGAGGCTGGCCTCCCTGGTGATTCTCTGGGGCAGCACAGTGCTTTATCCAGATTAAACTGGAACATCTTTGGAAAGATGTCGGTACCCACTGTTCCTTCTGCATTTGGCTTGAGACTCTTGGTGAAGGTCACAGAACTCTGGAGCTGTGAGGCATCCTACGATCATCTAAGGCAACATTCAGTGAAATCTTTCAAAAAGGAATGTTGGATATGGGGGTTTGTATCACTGAGCACACACTGGAGCTGACAAGCCTACATCCATAAAATGTCAGCATCATAATATCTTAGAAATTTGATGATGTTGCTCACAATCATAGTTAACATTTACACAACCCTTACTAGAATCTTCTAGTAATAATGCACCTTGCGGTGGGGGCTGTTTCCTTCCTCTTCACTAAGATGATGTTAGGGAGCTTTGTCACGGTCAAGGGTGATTGAACTGATGTTTGACTGTGGGTATTGACTCTATAGCCTTCCTTCAGAATGGAAAACACCAGGAGGTTATATCAAGATCCTAAAGTCAAGTGTTCCAAATCCAAATGCCCTCAGGGACTGAGCTGATAATGTAATCCAATGAAACTGGAGGGTATAAAATTTGAAAAATAAATTGATAAATAATGATAAATAACAGCCTCAGTGATGGGGAGGCCAGGGGATTACTCTGGATTGTGGGGGCTAAAGAGTACATGTCTCAATTCAATGCAAATGACCACTACTGAGACCTCAGGCCTACCTTCTGTACTTTTGGGGGAAGCTGAAAAATCTGATGTTTTTTATATATACAGAGAGACAGAGAGAGAGAGAGAGAGAGAGAGAGAGAGACAGAGGGAGGGAGAATCAATTTTATTAGTTTTTCATATGACATCCATTGTTCTGACACTTCATTGTGTACGTGGTACTGGAGTTTGAACTCTGGTCCTCATGCATGCCAGGCAAGCACAGAAACTGCTGAGCCACTGCTCCAGCCCCCCGAAAAATCTGAATTTTTATTTGAAAACATTTAACTGTTTATCATTGGCACTTAACTCAAATCTTTTGAAATACTTTGCCAGCTGAAAAAAATACATATAACTTTGTCATCTTTGATCTTATCAAACCTCCTCATCTTTCTGCTGGGGAAATTAAAGACCAGAGAAGGAAAATAGATTGATAGAGATCACACAATATATCAGGTACAAAGAGGAGCCTAGAGCCCAGGCTTCCTGCATGGAAGTGCTGCTAGCTCCTTCTAAGTGATATTATCTCTGATGTCCAGGGAACTTTAAAGTCAGTTCATCTGAGTCTCTCTCATGTATGTCCAGATGTTTAGTGCAGACTTGCCTTCCATTGAGAGGGGCATTGAGGCAATGACAGAGGAAGCCAGCTAAGGCGTTCTTCCTTGTTGCTTTGTCCTGGCAGTCAGACCAAGCACCTCTACCTGCTATCCTTGAGGACGATGACTGGTGTCCCATTGCTGGAGAACTGCAATGTTGGGCTAGCGGATCATCTTTCTTCTAATTGTGGTTATAAGCCAATCTGCAGCCATTTTAAGTGAAGGCATTGGTGTGGGGTGGGGCACCCAGCTAAGCCTCTCCTTCTCACACATGCATCTTGCATTCAGGGTTCGCTGTCCCCTAATGGCAGTTTATAGAGACTCAAGAAGATCCTACCCAGATAGAGCCACAGAGACAAAATTCACTCCATGAAATAGCAATTCTGGATACTTAGTATTCTGGAGACAAAAGTATTCTGGAGTTGAGGGAAAGATTCTCAAGGAGTAAGGAACTCAGGGAAGACTTGCATAGGAGTTGAGCTTCAGCAATACATAAGAAGACTTCCCTATGTGAGAAGCAGGAGGAAGATGGTTGAGTGAACACAACTTTTTATTTATTTTTTAGCAATAGTGCTCAAGTTTGGATGGCCTTTGTTCTTTCCCAAACCTTGTTTGATATCCAGGATAACCCTGTGAAGGAGAGAGGCTGGAAAATGGGCCCTATTCTCTAGTGTGCCAGAGAAAAATCAGGAAGCATGGGGCTATGAGGGTGGAAGCCACCCCCACAAGCGTGATGTTAGAACAATGGCTCTGGTAAGCCTGTGTTGAGTTAAATGGGGGAAAGGACAGGGAGAAAAGAACAAATCTCCCATGGAGGAGCACAGTGGTGCATTTATCTCCAGGACTTAGTGTGATATCCCAGCAGTCTCTCTTCAGACTTGCCAGACCAAAACCTAGAAGGGCATACTGGCTTGAAAGAGAGGGAGTTTGGGAGTTGATTGGGATTCTTCCTCCCTCTTCTCTCTTTGGAGGAGCTGCTTTGGGTAGAAGCCAGCAGAGCCCACCTTGAAAAGGGGACTCCTCCCAGGAGGAGTCCAGAATCTGCATCTCTGAGAGAAAGAAACCTTTTTTGCCCTAAGCCATTTCTGCAGCCCTACTCACTTATTCCTGCCTGTAGTCTAATCCAGCAGAGGTGGGGTGCCAGGAATTCTTAGCCTCCTGGTTCCTTTTTCCAGAAACAAGAAAGTTCTCTTTCCCCAGCCAACTGTGAGAAACAGACCCTGGGAACCACACTAGAAGTTGGGCCCTGAACATATCAGTGGCTTAGCTTGGTGGATGGATAGTCGGCCACAGGGCCTTGGACAAACCCCTGCCTATTTGCATCTCCCTATGATGCTATACATCCCAAGCAGACAAGTATAGAGAGGTTTTCCCGGGAATGGCCTCCCACATCCAGGTCAGCAGAAGCTACCTGTCCTGCTCATTGAGGCCTTGTTCACCCCTTGAACAAAAGCTCAGAGCAAAGGGTGGCAGCGTTGCATGTTCAGAAGATCACTGGACATGCCATGAACAAATCCAGTTCACATCTGATCCTGCTCCTTATTAGCTCAACCTTTACAAAGTCCTTTCCTCTTTTTATGAATTTGACATTTTTTATTAATGTGAAATATGAATGGACATAGACCTTTAATCTCTGAAGACCTTGATCCTGTCCCTGCCCCTAAACCTTGCCTTTACCTCATCTTTCAATCATCCAACCCTAGGGCCTACATGGCTCTGTGGGCTGTGATCCCTTCCCCCGCCTCAGCAGATGTACCTCCTAGTTCCCCCTCTACCTGGCTCTGCCAAGCTCCTCCTACCTCAGGCCTCTGCAGAGCTTGGAGGCCCCTCTACAATACTCTTCCTATGGTTCTTCCTCTCCGCCCTGCTAACTCCTTTTCACCCTGAAACTCTCTGCCTCAGTGCTATTTCTTAAGGATACCCTTTTCTGATTTCTCGTCCAAGTTAGGTTCTTCTTCATATTCGTTAATAAGCACCCTGAACGTCTCTGTGGAAGCACTCATGGCAATGGAAATTAGACACTCAAGTAATGTTCCACCCATCATTTTTCTCAACCAGCTTGATTAAGTTATGAGCCAAGTCAATCTTATTCACAACTTTCTTTCCAGCATGAGAGCCTAGAAAGTCTAGAAACAGGAGATATTTGCTGTAAGTCAACTCTTCTGGCTTCAGTGTTGGTAGATGAAGCAAATAGGGATCTTGTGGGGATCAAATGAATATTGGCTAACCTTCCCTTTCCTGACTTGAAAGGGAGACAGAATATCTTACACATTTCTATATTGACCTCCACCTTAGTTTGGATACACTTAAATGTTGATGCAGTGTGGAATTCACTCACTTGGATGTGCGATGCAAATGAAGACAGAGATCCTGGTGGGAGAAAAGGGTTCTTGCCTTGTGGAAGAGTCTGCCCACAGATCCAAGCATAATCATCGAGGTCTACCAAACTAGTGATGAGGGAGACAGAAGAGTGACAAATCGGAAGTGTGGCCTGGAGGGACAGTGGTAGCACTTCATTTTAATGAGTATTCTTTAAACACCTGCTATTTATTAAGATGTTGAGCTTAGCTTACTCTTTGAAATAAAAGTAAGGATAGTAGTTAACAGCTCACACTCAGCGATTAGTGATTTACCCAAATGGTGTTATGTCTTAAGTAGTGGGAATGCAGTATGAATCCAGGTGGATCTAAAGTTAAAGTCTTTGCTCTAGACCTCTAGTCTATATGACATCATGTCACAAATAACAAATAAAATAAAAAGATTGATCTGAGGCCTTGAGGGTTTGTAGACTGGTATGTATTATACCCAACCCACTGTTAATTCAGGATACCTGTCCTCTTCCATGGTCCCACTTGTTATATTGGGACTCTAGATAACTGGCTAGAGAAACAGAAGTATGAAGTTTATGATATGAAGCAGTGACAGTAGATGGCAGAAAGAATAATGTTTAAAATGAGGGCCCAAAGACTTGAATTCAAGCCCAGGGTCTAGTTTTTCACATTAGTGTGTGGCTGCATCAAGCTCAGTTCTCCCTCGACACAGTTTCTTTGTTTGGGAAATGAGAAGTGTTCTATTATCCCTTAGAACTGACTCACTTGGTGGGAATGAAACTCCTGAGACTTTGTTGATGTCTCTAGAACATCCTGGGTTTCATCCTCTCTGGAGAGCTTCCTGAAGATCTCCTCTCAGACAGCCTGGAGAAGCTGGTGTCACAGGCATTTTCTTCAAAGATGATCACCCAGAGCTGTTGAACTTTCACTTAGACTCAGGACATAAACCAAAGAGGAGCAGAATTCTGCCTACCACTCTTCAGGGTTCCTGTCCAGTGCCCCACCAACTGGCCATCTTCCTGCCTGCAGAGGGACAACAGATGCACCCCTTTGGAATCCTGGGATGACTGGCAGTGCTTGGCCTTTATCTGTGAGTGCCCAGTTGACAGGTTGACAGTGAGGCAGCTTCCTTCCTACTCGCCCATCCATTGGACAGTGCCAATGGGCCTTAATGCCCAGCCCAAATAGACACAATCACTCCTCAATTTGTGCACAACATGGATGACTAATGATCTGGTGACCACTCACTCCTCTTTGTTTGGGTAAGAAGCCTATTCATCGTGATGATACCTCTCATTGGAGTTACTCAGTGTCCAATTTAAAAGCCAAACTAAAACCTGCAAAGCTGAATAGTTTTCCCTGATTCTGTTTCTGGTCTCCTTTCTACTAACACTACTCTGTTAGCTTAAGTATTTTTATCCTTGGCCCATCTGTTATTTATTAAAACATTTTACCTTGGGACAGGCCTGGACTAGTAGTTGGCAAATTTTCTCACTTGACTTGATTCATATTGGTAAGTCTCTGCTCTCCAGAAGGTTACCGTCCAGGTAGAGGTATAAATCACAAACACATGAGTGGTTACATTCATTCATTCATTGATTTTTAAAACAAATGCTAGACACACACACCAGGCCAGAGAATGTGCTAGGATTCAGGAGTGCATGGGCCATCAGGGCCATTTCCCCCTCTCCTGAGCTTGTTGTCTCTTTGGGATGAGTGAGGAGAAAGGTAAATTATGGGTAAACCCATGAATAAGAAAACTCAGTTATTAAGCCGTAGGAGGAAAATATTAAAAGCAATAGGACAGAGTGTGAGAAAAAAGAACTAGCCTTTTAGAAAGAATGATCAGGAAGTGAGTTGGTAACATTTGAGTTGAGGGCACCATAAAGAGAAGTTGTCAGTCATGCCAAGATTTAAGGGTAGAGCGTAATAACACATGACCCTGAGACATGAACAGAGCTGGAGCATTTGAAAAACAGAAAGAGGTTCATGCTGCCAAAACTAACCGAGCAAATTGACAGGAGAGTGGAACGTGAATGTCATGGAGGCAGGCAGGGGCCAGGTCCTCGAGGGCTGTAGAGTCCATAGTGGGTTGAACACAGAGCAGTGCAAGATCCAAGATCAGGCTAATTATCATGGAATATCTGGATTACAATTCTGATATAAATTCAGAGAGGGAGATTGTGTAAGGATGGGTCAGTCAGGGAAAGTTTCCCATGTTTGCAGGAAGAGTAGGACCTGTTGAAGACTGTGCAAGAAGTTCCAAATTGAGGGTGATGGAGGTTGGATTGATGGCAGGAATTGACTCTGACTCTGTGTAGGGGTGGTGTTGAGGAGGGGTGGCTGGGAACCAGGAGAAAAGGCAAGTTTAATGATCCAAAGACAATAGAAGATCATTATATAGTTACATTAGAAAACTCAAGATATTCAAGGTCATGTCTGTTAGGGACCAGGTGGACAGTTTCACTTAAAACCAAAGTGAGGTTCCTGGTTTCCTCTAAGATAGCTCTAAAGTCTAAAGAGTCTTTATTTCCTGTTTCTTATACCTCAGAAGACACAACCTACATAGAAAACATTGAGCTGCAAAGGATCAGAGCTGAAAGAGCCCTTGGAGTTTACCAAATCTAAATCCCCACTGCAGGCTTGTATTTAACACAGATGGTCTACCCTGAAGATAATGGCAGAGCTGGGGCTTTCCCCTGGGTGCTTCTTCCTAGTTCTCTACCAGGAGTCTTTGGGTTTTAATCATCCCTGTGTCTCCTGTAGAGTGAGGTGGAGATGTGGGGAGGGTCTGCCTGCTCTCTTTGTGGTCCACTGCTCCTGGCAGGTCCGTCCCACTGTATCAGATGGTGCTGGGGAGGAAAGTCACAGGGTTGCTGCTCCGAAAAGAGTGCATTTCCACATGCTGATCCCACAGCCTGTGCACCAGCTCAGGACAGATTTTCAGGGATGGCAACAAGCAAACAAATGCCAGCCTCTGAAAGGAAACCTAATCATAGGAAATGAATCCATTTCCAACTTGCCTTATCTTCCCCCCACCTTTAACAACCTCTTCTGCAAAGCCTGCTGCCAATCTCATTGACCTGTCTCATCTGTGATTCTCACAGAATTCAGGAGGTCACTTAGTTCTGGTCTGTTCTCACTACAGGAAATGAAGTTCATCTAGGGCAAGGCGATGATGGTGTGTGATGTGATTGGAGGCACACTGTGAAGGCTTTCTTGTCCCTGTCCTCCAGGCTATCTCCCTCCCTATTACTTCCACTCCATTGGGTTGAAGGAACTGGTACTTTTCAGTTATAAATTACCCAGAAGAAAATATAAGAATGATTTCTTTATTTGTAAGAGTTATATATGGATGTGGAAAAATACATTTCTATCCATCTCAGAATTTACATAATTTTTTAATACTGGAGATAGAACCCAGGGATGTTCTACCACTGAACTACATCCCCAGTGCTTTGTAATTTTTACTTTGAGACAGAGTCTCACTAAGTTACCAGAGGCTCAACTTGAACCTGAGATCCTCCTGTCCCAGCCTCTCAAGTTGATGGAATCACAGGCAGTCACTTAGCTCAGTGAGCAGAAATATGCTTATACATTTTCATAGATGCCAAGAGAGGGGCTTTCATAAAACTGAGTCATGCCCCCAAAAGAATGGAATAGAGGGATGCTGAATACAGTGCGTCTCATCTGCTTCACAAATGATAACTGCCTGTACTTCATACAAAGCTCTAAGTATTATGGGTCAGGGACCTTAGTCAACCGATGGTGCAAAGGTCAGAGAAAAGTGGATAGCAGAGGTAATTTTGCCCATGTGCATGTTTTTGCTTGACAAGCCATATCTAAAAAAATAAAATGTGAGCGTTATTTTTAGAGGAATAATATACTCCTCAGGTAGCCACTGTACTTGGTTTTCCATATGTGTAATTCCCAGGCCTTTTCACTCATCGTGGTTACCCATATGACCCCCAGAGGCATTTGAGTTTGTATTGAATTTATCCTGAGACAAATATTGAGGACCTACTGTGTGTTTGGCTTTGTAGGATGTGTAAAGATAATTGACAGGAACTTTTATTCATATATTTATTTAACCAGTGTCCATTGGGTGCCTGCCATTTGAGAGATACTAGGGATATGTATCAGGTTGTTTTGAGATGACAAATATTAAATCATAGCAAGGTGTGATGGGTGCCACCATCAGAGAACTTCAGAGGTCCGTGGGCATGCATAAAGAGCATATGGTGGTGGTCCACTCTCATATACCTTGTGGAGTCATGAGAAAGTCAGAGCAGTGTCAGTGGTCAAAGGAGTAAGATGCTCATCACTTTGCAGGGGTATCAAAGCTAAGGACATCTCAAGCATAATCTTATTTAATGATCACAATAATCCTCAGTTCTATGGTGCTTTAATATTAACTTAGAAATGGAGAGCTCTTCCAAGGGTTAGAGTAGAAACTTACCCCAAGTCAACCATCTGAAAAAGTGCAGAGCTAGGAATGGAATTGAGTTCTGTCAAACTCCAGAATGTGAGTTTGACAAAAAAACAAAAAAAAAACAAAAAAACAAAAAAAAAAAATCTTTCACTGTCAAGCCAAGGCAGTTGTACTCTTCATTTGTGACAGGAGTTCCAGGTTTTAGGGCTACCCTGGTACTTGCTCATGCTGCCTTGCAAAGGTCACCCAACCTGAAAATAGTGTCTATTCTGTTCCACAGAAAGTTAGGAGAAGAAAATCACTCCTTTACTTCTTTCTGTGCCTTTGCTCCTAACTCGTCTCTTTAGCTTTAAGTTCCAAGAGGTGTAATTAGCAGACTGTCTCGTCTTGGTGAGCAGTTGAGTTACTTTTCTTTAATACATTTCTTGATGCCATGTGAAGGTTTCACTTGGCATCAAGGCTGACTGAAAGACTGGCTGATAAATGTTCCTCTAGGGAGAAGGAACTGTAAAATAGCCTAGATCTATTGGCAGATACTAGGGGGGAGGAAGTTCTTAGAGATTCAAGCTAAAAAAAAAATATATGGGGGAAATCAAAACAGCCAACCAAGATAGTAAATGCTTCAGTAACCCTTGATAATAGCAATTTGAAAAATCTTGCATTTTCAGTTTCATTTCATAAACCCCTTCAGGAATGGAATGAAAAGGATTCCTTGCCTTGAAATGTAACCAGTAAATATTCAGATGGTAATATATTGTGAGCTACTCAAAGAGAGACAGTGTCAAAGTGTGGTATAAGTATTTGGCTAAGACCAAAAGGACTTAGTGTGAGTCTCAGGATTGTGACTTCCAGCTCTATGGTCTTGGGCAAATCATGTGTTTTCCTGGGCATCTATAAAACAGGATTCTAATTTCCCAACCCTAAAGTACTGGTAGTTCTTAAATAAGGGGTTTGAACCCCATGGGATACCCATCAGTGTCTACAGAGGAAGAGGAATATTTTTAAAATGCTCCATTCAACATTATAACATTCTAGAGAAGGCTGGGGCATTTTAAATTGTTCACTCAGGTAAGGTAAGTGTGGATGTGAATGTACCCTATAAATCTAGACTGTTGGGCATGTACCCAGAGTAATATGATTGACCCACCATCCACCACCATTATTCATTCAATTGTACGTCTGAGAGTTGGAGTGTCCGGTGGTCCGCTGGAGAGATGAGCGGTGCAGGTTAGAGGTACACGAGAATAGCGCAAGCTACCTGACAAACAGGAAGGATCATAGCCTCTCACTTTGGACTTGTGAACACCATTCTCCAGTCAATTGAACAAATACATGGTTGACAAGAGTATAAATGATTGTTTGGAACATTTGTCTAGAATGTGAAGGTGAGAGGTTTTATTTCTTGGTCTCTGGTTAGCCCTACTTCTCAGGAATCCATTCCCAACATAAAATAAATGTCTATAAATGCCAGTTTATTGTTAGACATTCATGTCCAAATCCAGGGTCCTTTCTCCTCCATCACTTTCTGTCCCTTCTCTGGCATTTTCTGTCCCAGTGATGGTGCCATACTTCACCAAGTACCCAGAAAGAGACCAAGACCAAGAAAATTTTCATTTTCCTCCCCATCCCATGCATATGATCTGTTAGCAAGCTTTTTTTTTTTAATCACCACCATTCCTTCTAATCTGCCACCTTCCCAATAACAGCAGGCATTACTGACAGCAGCTCCTAACTGGCCTCTACCTCTACACTCTCCTGACCTCCAAGTCCATCCCCACTTCTGCTGTCTGAATCCTCCTCTTCAAGTAGATCTCCTACTGTGGCACTCCTTTCATCTGCACGGAGAATCCAGGCTCTGCAGCGTGCTTTGGGGCTCAGTAGACCCTCATCCTGTCCTGTCTGCACCCCACCCCAAATTCACATGGTAGCCAGATTTCCCCACTCTATTCTCCTGCCTCTGCCCCTCGGATCAAACTACTCAATTTGCCAGAAAAGCCTTTCTGTTCCCTTCTTGCCCGTTCCCTCCCTGCTCTGAAGACTTTTAATTATCCCTCAGAGTTAAGCTTAGAATAATCCCCACCAAAAAGCTTTCCTGAATCTCCCACCCCTACCCCCTCAAGAATGAGCCTCCCCCCACTGCATGTCTTCTTATTCTTTACTGCATCAGCAATGTTTATTGTGCATTTTGTGTGCACCCCTGTCTTCCCCGTTAGATTGACATCTTTTAGGGAGGCCGGCTTTATTGTACTCATCTATTCATCCTCTTCCTCCTCCCATTCTTCCCCATCCCAGGCACCTAGCTGTGGCCCATTTCATGTAATAACAGTCATCCTAGAAAAGTTCTTGAATAGAATCCATTAATTTGCACTCCATTTCTTTGGAAATAGCAGTTGGAGTCCTCTGGGCTGAGAGTGAAAATTTCAACTAACTTGACATTGGAGAAAAAATTTTAACTCCTGTGCTTGCATTCATTGTAGAATTATTTGGCTTCATTCCTTCACTTGGGCCTCCGCTCACCTCTTAACTGACTTGGGGTTGCAGAGAAAGGGAGTGACCTTATCATTTTTTACCTCTTTAATATTTCTAGTCAATTCTCTCCTCTCCCTCTGTATTGTTAGTGTCTTTGATGCAACAGATCAATTTTGTGGTTAAAAGTCAAAGGTCCTGAGACTGGACCATCTGGGTTTGAATACTTGTGATGCTGATAGACCTTGGGTAATTTAGTTACTGTTTCTGGGCCTCAGTTTCCTCAGCTGTAAAATGACAATCTTTTTGCTGCCCATTTTGAAGAGGGAGATTCCTCAGGCCTGATTGATGGGCAGGACACCCTGGGAAAATAAGCCATGAGATACCTGGGGAACGAGGAAATTTCCAAACATTCCAAAAATACCTACTGTCCCTTTTCCATCCATACAGTGTGTGCCAGTAGACTGTAAAGGTGAGCAAACAGATAGTGTCTCCTCTGCAGAGCATCCCTGGCTCCTGTCACGTGAGGACCATCAACAAGCTTTGCAAAGCAAACCCCAGCACTGAAATTCTGCAGCAGCCCTGGCCATCAAGGCCCTGTGGAAAGCTAATGATTTCTCCCTGGCAGACCTGCCAAGCCCAGGGCCCTGTGGAGCTTGGCTGGCGTGGGCATTCTTCATTCTCCACATGCCCTCGGCCCTCCCTCCACCGCACCCCATGGTCCCCCAGTCTATCTATTGGGCATTTCCTGCTCTCTGTCTCATTGCTTGGGTTCCTGTCTGTGCTGCAGCTGAGGCATTGTCTGTGGTGTCTTTGGTGTGAAAGGTGATTCACAGAAATAAATTGCATTGTGTTTTAAGTCCACAGCAGTCTCCCTTTGTAATCGTATCTGTAAGGGACTTCATAATAGCTTGAGGGCCTTCATGTCAGTACCAGGGGACTCCAGCAGCTTCCAGATAGATAAATGCAGCAACCAAATGCACATCCGGCCTGTGGAGTCGCAAGTTGGAGGTGAGGACAGAGGTGCTGATGCTATGGTGCTGTGAACCAAACACTCTCCACCTTTTTATCTGTGGGTTGATAGAAAGAATTTGAAGGATGGGTTATTTATTTTTAATAACCACTGGAAACTAAGATTTGTTTAACCTAGCCTTAGCCAGCATTTTGTGCTCTTGCCAGCCCTCTGCTTAGATGAAATGGAAAGTCCAAGGGGTCACCTGGGAGGTAGGAAGATAAAGGTGAGACAGGGACTTGGCTGCATAGTGAAAGGCAAAGAATAGCTGGGCCAGGCCCTGGGAGGTCTGAGACATTGATCTGTGTTCATCTTCACCCTCTGCAACTGGGGGTGGGGAGGTGGATGTAGAAGGGACACTGATGGCATCAGACCAGCAGTATTGGGATGAGTGCTGATGGAAAGGAAAGAGGGGACTTAGTTGATTCTCCTAAAATATTCAGAAGCAGTGGGGAATAGGAGGACTGTGCTTCCTTGAGCACATTATCCAGAGCTGACCCCATTCTTCCAGCACTATTCAATAATTTTATTGAGATATAATTTACATACCCTAGAGTTTAGTCATTTAAAGTCTCTATCTCATGACATTTTAAGGTGATATATTGTTAAGAATATGACCAAAAAGATTTAGAGGAAGCAGTGTGAAGCAAAGATAATAAGGGAGATAGAGAAATTTACCCAAGTGGTAGGGATGTGTATACATTTTTTTTAAAGAGAGAAACAACTTTATTTAGTTTTTCACATGGCTTTAGTTGCTCCAACACTTAGTTGTGTACGTGGTGCTGGGGTTTGAACCCTGGTCCTCGTGCTTGCCAGGCAAGCACCGAAACCGCTGAGCCACTGCTCCAGCCCCTACATTTTTTTTTTTTTTGAGAGAGAGAAAGAGAGAACTAATTTTACTTTTTCATCTGTTTTTGTTTGTTTGTTTGTTTTTTCTCCACTTAGATGTTTATGTGGGTCTGGGGATGGAGCGCAGGTCCTCACACATGCCAGGCAAGTGCTCTGCTGGAGCCACCTCTCCAGCCCTCATGGTATACATTTCCAATGTGTCAGATTCTCCAGCAACTGAGAATTCCCTCACCTTACCCTCCGCCTCCTCTGCAAGGCCTGGCCTGGCCTGCAGGTTCCCTATGATGTAAGAATGTGACCAGGTTAGCTCACAGGACATTCATGCAGCTGGTGCCAGAAATCCCTCTGGGAGATCTCCTAAAATTTAAGTCATATACATTTGTTCCACTTAAACTTTCAGATGAGTCCCACAGCAACCCACTAACCCTTTTCCTATGATGCTTGCATTATTATTACAACACTTCCCCATTTCTCCCTCAAATTAGGACTCCACCAATAGATTTAGAGGCCATGTTCAGTTCCCTTGAGCGGTTAGGAGCCACATCTGCAAACACATGAATATGATGTCAATATGATCTTTCTGCCTGTTGTTTGACCTAATTCCTCTGGATTATTTATGATTGTGATTTTCTCCTGAGCCTAAAGTCTTCCTAACCTGTAACCTGTACTAAAATATCTTAGCATTGGTAAATCCCATGGAATCCTTCCTCATGAAGTGTGAGCCTGGTTTTATGCTAAAATTATTGTCTGCCAGATGTGTTCCTTGGAATAAAACCAACCAGGTTTGAATATGTACAATTAACAGTTAGTCCTGGACAGTTAGTTACCAACTCTCAAGTTTTGATTGGCTCTTTCGTCGTGGGTATTATAGTTTGGATGAAAGGGGTCCCCCAAAGCTCACGTGAGATGATGTGAAAAGGCTCAGAGGTGAGATGATTGGGTTATGAGAGCCTTAACCCAATCAGTGGATCAATCCCCTAATAGGGATGGACTGGCCACTGCAAGCTGGTAGGGGTGGCTGGAGGAGGTGGGTCATTGGGGGTGTGCCTTTGGGGATATGGAATCTCTCTCTGCATCTCTTGGCAATGTGAAGTGCACAAACCTGAAATCCCAGTGAGACAGGAGGCTGTGGAGGGAGAATCACAAGTTTGAGGGCAGTCTGGACTGCAAAACCCTGACTTAAAACAAAACGAAAATGGCTAAAGGAACAGCTCAGTGGTAGAGGGCCTCTGAACTCAAACTAAAGAAAGAGAGAGAGAAAAGGGGGAGCAGGAGGGAGGGAGGGAAAGAGGCTTGGGGAGTTTTAGTAATCTAATGGAAATTGGTGAAGCTGCAGTTAAGTATGAGATTACTTGGGGGAGGCAGGGAGTGTCCAAACCCTGCAGCCCTGGGAGGTCACAGTTCCCACCTATAGGCCTTTCCCTGGTGCCTAGGTAGAAAGTACCCTCTTTCTTGGGCATGTCACCTGCCTCTCTGCTTCCCCACCACCTTAATTTGGTGTGTGTCTTAGTCCTTTTACCTGGCATTCTTTGACCCTTTATATCAGCATGACAAAACCCTCCCCATCCTCTCATACCCAGCTCCAACATCACCTCCTACTGAATACCACACTTACACTGCACAGACGCGAGTTTCTCCTTTCTCTGAACACTGAACTCATTTAAGGGCATTTCATGTACACTTTTTCATTATCATTCCCAAGATTAAGTTGGAGTCTAAAACTTCCTAACTTCCTTGTGGGGATGAGGGAAGAAGCTGACTCTTAAAGAACGCCTCCCTGTCAGTGGGCATGCTAGGAACTTTATATACACCATTTCATTTCTTACTCCAGTCTTATGAGGAAGGTTTTATTCATTACATCACATTAAGAACATGAGGTCAAGTTGTTTGGACTGTATCGCAGAGCTACATGTCCCAGTGTTATAGCTAAACTCCCCCAGCATGTCCAGCCCAGCACCTGGCTCATCATGAGTGCTGATTTCTCTAAGTGCCTGTATCTTAGTACTTTTTGTTGCGTTAACAGAATACCATATACTGGGAAACTATAACCTATAGGATTTTCTCTGTCTCATGGTTCTAGGGGTTGGGAATTCCACAAGCATGGCACTGGCATCTTTCAAAGACTTTAATGCAAAATCACTCCATGGTAGAAGGTGGAAGGAAGTGAGAGAAAGAAGGACAAGTTTATTCTTCTCTCTGGACCCCGTCCCTCAATGATGGTATTTATGGGGGCAGAACTCTCATCCCTAATCACCTCTTATAAGTCTCATCTGTTAATATCATCACTATGGAAACTAAATTTCAGCATGAGCTTTGCAGGGGACATTCAAACCAAAGCAGCCTCTATCCTCTGACTGTCTCTAGTCTTCACTGAAGGCCAAGAAAGTGTTGCCAAAGTATTAGGCAGGCATCCTGAGCCTGTTCCATTTATCTTGCAACTTCAAGCATTGACTTAATCCCTAGTAACTACTTCTCTTCAGCTGAGCCTGCTCTTTTCTTCTATCTCACTCCCTTCCTCCCTTCTTCCCTCCCTCTCCTCCTCTCCCCCCATTCCTTCCTTCTTATAAGTCTTAACCCATTCTACCCCAGGCTTCAGCTGAGATGTTTATTCTAAGTCTTTGATGTTCAGGAAGTAACTTCAATCAAAGTGAAGAGTACCCTTAGAACAAACCCTTTTTCTCTAATGCCAAGATATAGAACCTCCAAAAGTCGAAATTTCATGTGTCCCCTACAGTCCCCACTCTGTTGATGTTTGAGAGACCTCCAAATGCTCTCTTTTCTTGCAAATCACTTAACAGTTGTGGAGTCAGCCTGAACCATAACTTTTTCTTTCTTTGGAAAGAATTGCCGGGGAGCAGGAAGTGTCCCGCTGTGGTCGTGGGCACACTTCAGATATGATAAGCAGCATCCCATGGCAATGGCTTGACAGCAAGCATTGTTCATTATCCATGGGCCAAAAGCACCACTTTGCTAAGGCTAGAGTCTTTATGAACACTTGAGGATCAGGGACTGGAGAAATAATTCCATGTTCTACTGTGTTCCAGAATGGGGTTTACAGAGACTAAGCCCTAGAGTGAAGTGGCCATCGCACAGTCCAGTTGTTGCTCTGCCATTTGCTAGTCATGAAGCCACCACCACCAGTACCACTATGAAGCACTTAACATAATTCATGGGTCACAGCTAATCCACCTGCTGTCTTTGATCGCCACAGAGCGTGGCACAATGCGTGACACATATTGGTAGAAGTGACAGGGGTAGTGGTAATGTAATAGCTGCAGTGGTGATGTTATGATGATGGCAGTGGTAATGTGGCAGTGATGCTGGTGACAACATAGTAATGGTAATGGTGGTGACGCCATGATGGTGGTGACATCATGATGGTTTCAGTGGTGCTGGTGGTGGTAATAGTAACATATAGTTAATAAAAATTGGCAGCCAACACAGCAGGAGAACTTACTCTATAACAGGCACTGTTCTAAGACTCTTATCATCTTCCAAAACTAGTATATGACCCTCATCTTTCAAACAAATAAAATGATGTTTCAGAATTGGAGCAGTTTTCCTGAGATCCTACATTTAAGAAATTAAGACAAATTCAGAATCTGACCCAGGCTGATACCACCAGTATATAAATCATCCAACTGTTGAGTATTTGAAGGAGAAAGGGAAGAAGAAAGGAATTGACTTATTTTCAGTCCTTGACATAGCTTTTCTGAAAAAGAGATGGAGATAATAATCCTGGCTTTATAAAAATCAAATGAGAGAAAAGAGTTCAAAACCCTATGAAAACTGTCAGGTCTTCTCTGTGTTTGAAGACCAAATTATCATTGGTGCCTCCCTAATTACTCATTCAACAGATATTTGGTTTTCTGGGAATACACCGAGTAAAGCAAACTGAAGTTCTTGTCCTTACAGTGCTGTAAGGGAGAACGTAGGGTGGAGGAAGGCAATCAGGGAGAGGAAGGGAGGCAAGGGGAGACCCTGGGCATTGAAATTGAGCACGTTATATTATGTGCATATGCAGATAGGCCACCAAGAAACCCACTCTTCTGTAAAATTATTATGCACCAATTACAAATAATGTAAGGAAAGATAATAAGCAAATAATAAGTAGAATATAGTGTTGTAGGGAACATAAACGACAGAGGGGCTAGGCTAGAGCCTGTGTTGGGGATGGAATTGTTACCCAGGGCAGTCACGGAAGTCCTCTGATAGGTATGAGCAGAGCCTGAAGAAAGTGAGCCAGGGAACTGTGGAGAGTCTAAAGAAGAGTGTTAATTAAAAAGTCAGTCACAGTGGCTTACGCCTATAATCCCAGAGGCTGAGGCAGCAGGATTGCAAATTCAAAGTCAGCCTCAGCAACTTAGTGAGACCCTAAGCAATTTAGCAAGACCCTGTCTCAAAACAAAAAATAGAAGGGGCTGGGGATGTTGCTCAGTGGCTAAACACTGCTGGCACAACTCTCATACATTAGACCCAGCAAAGGTGTAGTAACATAACCTAGGGCAATCATGGAGTTGTATCAGGGAACGAGAGGGGAGGGGTGGGGGAGGGGTAAGGGTGGGAGATTAGGATGGACTCTAGGGGTAAATCTAATTTTAAGAATATGTACATATCATTGTTTTGTCGGAAACATTTTTGATTGTACAATAACTAAATTTCTTAATAAAAATTATTTTTTTACAAAAAGGATTTAATATTATAAAAAAGTCAATCAGGAATACTCAGGAACAGCAAAATCACTGTGATCAGAATGCTGGGGATAGGCCAACCCAGGAGGTACAAGGTCATTTGCCAGTGGGAGAAAATAGAGTTGGATTCAGTCTTTTCCCTTGTAACCTCCCCTAGAACTGCTCTTAAAGGCTCAGTCAAGGCATGTTCTGTCAGGAAGCATGTTCCCCTGGCAACAGGCAGTGGGCTGGAGGGAAGTAGCTCCCACTCGTCGTTCAGCCATCCATGGGCAGGGCGACTCTACACGTTCACTTTCGCTCATGACCTTCCCCTCCCAGCTGGGAAAGATGATGGCAGCATAGGGAATTCTCACCACAGCAAAAGGATAAGCCCAGCTCCATAGAGGTCTATAATGAGACTATTTATTTAAATCTATCATGATTTATGATAAAGCTAGTTGTACATTATTCAGATTTATGAACAATGCCAAATTACATAGAATTTCAAGCACAGGAGAAGATGACTAAAGAAGTCATCAAGCAGACCGAAGAGCTTCGAGGAGTAGGTAAACAGTCATGGGAGGAGATTTAATTAAGATAAAAGGAAGCCAGGATCTCTGGAAGATGCTGAGGTCAGGGGAAAGCAGAGAGGAAAAGATTGCTAGTTAGATGGAAGGGACATGGAAAGGGCTCTAAGGAGTGACACTAGTGGCGATGCGGCCAACACAGTATGATAAAGGGACAGGAAATGAGAAACATTACTAAAAATTTTAACTTCTTAGAATGCAAAGATAAAAGGAAAGTATGTGGAAAGAACACTGGACTGAGTCTGAAGGCTGGAGTTATAGGCCCAAGCCTGCTAGGAACTGCCTCTGTGACCAAGTGAGGCCTTATGATTTTTCTGACCTTTAGCTTCTTCTTCCATAATGACATATAATGTGATCCTCAGTGCAAACATTCTTGGTTTTCAAACGTTTTAAGGAGGATATCGTGTGCTCTCAGGAGACTTTGAATCCATCTCTGCTCCATCTCAGCAGACCTACCTTAGTGGAAACAACAAAAGATACGGATGCATGACAAGAGAGCTTACAGAAAGGCATTCATCTTAGAGATGGATCGCAGATCAATTGCCTTTAGAGACACTGAAAGGCATTTAAAGGTTGCAAAGCTGAGGAAGGACTGATAGGAAGGGACCCACACACCGCGATGCTGATACCTGCTAAATGCATGAGGATTCTGCCTATCAGCAAAAGCATCTGCCTCAGTATCCTCAAATCTGTCCACATTAATGACTCACTCCTCCCCAGTGAGAAGGAGTGAAGACAGAGGAGCTCTTTTTCAACAGGTGGTCTGAAGAATGGCATCACTTACTGAGACATGTGTCCCTGAAAATGCATTTCAGGATGAAAAACGTGACAGGTACTAAACATGGTCAATGGTGTGTGCGGATGAATTTGGAGGAGATCACAAGATGTTCATGAGATTGACAGACATTGAAAGGAGACTCGCCAAGGGGGAGGCAGGTTTCGACTTCCTCCAATTAGGAAGAGCTGCAGAAACAAGGTTTTTAGTCCAGAGGAAAGATATTTAGGGGAACACCAATGAAGAAACAGGGAAAGGTCAAATCTGCAGACAGTCCAGGGTGCTTTATTACGGCTAATTGTAACACAAAGTTTGCTTTCGGTGCTTTATATTTCATAAAATATTTTAGGAAATGCTTTGCTAACACCAGAAAATGCAAACGCCTTTCTCATTAGTTACTCACTTATGGAGTTTGTGATAATGGTTAATAATGATAATTTCTGCTTATGATGATGTAATGGTAATTAATAGAGCAGCAGCCATTCATGGAGTCCCTGTGCCAAGCAGTTCCATTCATCACCTCATTAAAGCCTCAGCACAGCCTTGGGAAACAGGGATGAGAAGCATTTTACAGGTGTAATGGAGTGTTAGACTCAGTAACTCACTCAAGAAAACAGTTTATAACAGGTGCCAGTGCTGGGCCCCAAACCCAGCTCTGACCGCAGCCGACCCTGCTAATCACACACTGCCCCACTGTGCCCTGGGGCATTTTTTTTCATTAATAGGTACAGTAGTCCCCACTTTTCCATGGGGCAGATGTTCCAAAAGCCCCAGTGGATGCGTGAAATCACAGATGGTACTAAATCCTATACATGTGTTGTATGTGTTTTCCTATGTACACATACCTATGATAAAATTTATTAATTAGGCAAATGAAGATATTAACAGCCCTAATTAACAACAAAACAAAATAATTATAATAATATATTGTAATAATAGTTATGTGAATGTGTACTTTCTCTCCTCTCGAAATATCTTATTGGATTATACTCATGCTTCTTCTTGTAATGATGAGAGAGGATACACACCCAACATGATAACATGAAGTGAGGTGAATAACAGAGGCGATAGGCTGCTAAAAAGGGATCTTGGAACCCTGCAATAGCATGATAGTTCATCTGATAACCTAGTAAGTGACTAATTGGAGGTTATGTATACCACATGGATATCCTGGACAAAGGACTGATTGATGTCCCACTCTGTATGGAATGGGTTGTTCCTTGATGGAACTTGTGCAACTTCACATGGCAGAGCTCAGAACTGTGGAAGAACAGAGTAATAGCTAGAAGGATGTTGTCACTGCACCATGATGGACAGCCAAGTGAAGCAATGAGCCCCTGACCTTGAAGATAATGGTAGGTGGAGGTCAGGCAGAATTATCCCTATCCCTTTAAAATATAAACTTCATGCATTGTTTGACAACTCCCATGCCTGATTTTAATTTTCCTTGGTAAATAAAGCCTTTTAAATTTTTTTTGTCAAAATATAGGATATATCACTTGTTTGACAACTCTGCCTTGAGTGCTCTGAGCCTCACTGGTAACCTTGGCAAGACTTCAGACTATGGCAGAGGTATTCATTCTTCCTGTGAACTCAGAAATTAATTGGAAGTTCGTTCCAATTAACGAACTTATAGCTCTGTCAGACCACAGAAGATCATGGATCCAGGAAAGAGAGCCGCCATGACACTCAGGCCATAAAAACGAGCTCAGCACTTTCTTGTGCACCCTGGATTATGCTGAATGGCCTGAGGTGGAGTTCAGCATACATGGTTTTACAAAGTCATCCTGATTGTGAAATAATGTCCTGAAATGGAACCCGTCACCTGGATTCGATGAGGTAGATGGCATTATCCCCATTTTACTCACAAGTAAACTGAGACCCACAGATATCTGTGGTCAAAAGTACAGCAGTAATTAGAGGCAAATTGAGAACTACAATCCATGCTGGTTTTCTCCAGATCCAGAAATGCTTCTATTAGGGAACTGTTTATACAAAATTATAACTTCAAGAATAATGGTTTGTCTAGTTGTTGGTTGGCTATGTGTATAGATTCATGCATAATTGTTATTTAAAGCAATATCTTTATAAATTATATTTGACAATCATATTCACTGTGGCAAACTATAATGTACAGGTAAGAATAAAAGTACTCATTGTACAACTCTGAGATAACCCTGATAATATGCTGGTATATATAAACTTTTAGATTTGTTATTCATATGTTGGATTTTTAAATTTTTTGCTAGGACAAGGATCATGGTATATATTTAGTCTTTTACTCTTCAATATTCACTTTCTAAGCTATGAGAATCTTTCATGTCAATAAGTACACGCACACTTTAGTGCTTCAGTGGCTCTGGAGAACTCCTTGATGTGACATATCGTAATGAGTTCAACGGAATATTATGATTGGAAGTTTAGGACATCTGTGTATTTATAAAATGACATACTTAGGCAAATAACACACAACTCTTAAAGCTCAAAAGTGGAGTGCTTAGATAGTAAAGAAATCTGAAGAACTTTATTCAGTTAAAATGAGTTCTCATTTTCCACCAGTTGAAACCTGTTTCCCTCACCCACATTGAATAACTGAGCTGAAATGTATTCATGATCCCTGTTTTCATCATTGCTTGGTTTCACCCATGACCAACACTTTGATAGTGAATGATCAGACTCACTGAGTTTACTTTCTGGTTTGAAATTGCGCTCCACAAAACACTGGGATATTATTACTTATGGGTCTTTGAGACTTTCTGCCACCTCCTCCTGCAGAAGTGAGATCTTCTGAGGTTAGCAGTTGCCTCTGAATTCTCATCAGGAGAAGGAAAAGAAGCCATCAACTTCAACCCTAGTCAACCCAGGGCCTTTCCAGAAACACAATAGAATCAGATTGGAGTCTAGAACAAAAGTCCCCTACACTTGAGGAAGATCAGGGCGAACAAAGTTTCCTGTGGGTATGATATCAGAAAAGAAGAGTTCTAAACAACATCCCAAGAATGATTTTAAAAAATGGCTAAATTATTGATTCCCTGTCACTGATACTTTGGAAAAAGAAAACAAACCTCCCCTCTTCTTCAAAAATTTTCCAGGAAATACCTTTGCTAGACAAATCATTTTCAGAATGAAGGCAACCTCCAGTGATCAAGAAATTCCAAAATATATATTTCCTTCCACTGCTGCAATTTAGAGGAGACATCAGAGTGGTTTGTAAAATGATCTTCACCTCCATTGTAGACCTGGACTCAGTCATTTCTGTGGGACTGAGAAGGCTCTGCTCTCTGCCTCGGCTTGGATTTCCCATCCATTAAATAAGAAGTGGACAGGCACTAGAGTACTCATCATGAAGTCCAGGCCCATCACTTTCTAGCTGTATGAAACTGGATCATTTCCTTAATCTCTGTGAGTCTTGCTATTCCAGTCTTTAGAGATAAAAATATGTACTTTATGAAATTGCACTAAGTATTAAAATGAGATGAGAGATATAGAAAGCTTAGCCAAAGACCCATGACACAGTTGATGCTTAATAATTGCAAGACGTAGCAGCTGTTTTATATTCTTCATTACTTTTCAGCACTAAAAGTATTATTCATTCCCCCAAAGAGGTAAAGAGGTAGAGTCCACTGTGAGGATGGTACACAGAGCGATATTGGAAGACTGACTCTGTCTAGATGCAGGTGGGAGAGGCCTCACAGAGCAGGCAACCACCAGAGTCTCCAAAAGATGAAAAAGATTTCTTTAAGGCAGAGTCGGAGTAGAAGCACACAGATAAGTAAATTAAGGACACAATGGGATGGATGAATTATTGCTTTTGTTGCCTGAGCTTCTTCTAATGAGCTGATGCAGTCATTCAGGTAGGATATCATATGCATATTACATATATATATATATATATATATATATATATATATCTCCAAATCAACTACTGCTATAAAATTTAGATTGATTTTTTCTCAAGATCTGTTTTTTTCTTTAAAGCCTGTTGTATTCATTTTGTTACTAAGAATCTAACCTTGGACAAATGACTTTACCTATTCCTTACCTAAAACAAGGGTTGTAAATCCTAACCTGTCCATCTGAATAGGGTGTTGTGCAAATTAACTGTGATAATGTAGGGTCTGCTCCCGATCTTATGGAAGTCTTGAGAAAGCACAGGCTGCTGGAACCCTGCGGGTTCTGATGCAGTAAGGTTGGAGTGGGACCTGAGAATCTGTATTTCTTAACAACTCCCAAGTGATGTTGATGTGGCTAATCTAGGGCTCACACTTAGAAAACTACTGCTTTAGATCAATGTGGAGTTTTGTTTTTTTTTTTAGTTATTCATAACTAGGTCAGGAGGAATGCTAGTGTTTATGATGCTTTGTTAGGACTGGGGATGGGGATATGCACAAATAGAAGCCACCGGCTCTGGCGCCCTGCACTGTTAGTCTTGGCAGTCCCACATTTATGCTAATGCGATGTTGATGTGTCTTGTCCTCATATAGCTTCTGATCTTACTAGAGAGAAACAAGGAATGTATTAGAATGAGTTAGAATTTATTAGTCACTGGAAGAAGATAAGGTCTTTTTCCAGTTTGATTTATTATTTCTTGGTAGTAAGACCTCTGGTTCCTAAAGGGCTCTGATTTTCTTTGCCGCTAACCTTTAATGTCCTTATATGTCCTTAATCTGTCCACTCTTTCTCTGTTCATATGGCCATGTTTCCCAGTCATCAATAAAGGGTGGGATTTCCATCGAGACAGATGTTGCCAACATCCTCTGA
>PVKS010014412.1:0-48429 GCA_004027875.1 Aplodontia rufa | reverse complement strand
GGGGAACCATCCCAGAGGCCGATGTCATTCCTCCACAAACTACCCATTTAACATATGAGTTCTTCTGGGGGAAACTGCAATAGGTAAAATCCAAGGTGGTTATCCATGATCTGGCTTTTCCCCTTGATAACAAAGTTTATATCCATTGATTGCTTTGTTTTGATAATATTTCCCCCTCAACTGTATTTCTATATTCTTCTAATAAAAAAACTCAGATTCAAATTATAAGGGCAAATAAGAACATTTCACAATAAGATCAAATTTACAGCATTCATGAATAGAAAACAAGCATTACAAAGATTTCTCAAAGATAAACTCCAGACAGAAAAACAAGCAAAAAGATACCCAAAATCCATGAACAGAGGAAATTCAATAGAAATGCGCACTACAAAAACACAACCAAGACAGCAGAGAACTCATTAATAAAATAGGTTGATGATGAACCACAATCACATAACTATTCTAACACTGAATATGAATGGTCTCATTTAACCAATCAGAAGACACCGATCAGCATATTAGATCAAAAAATAAAATCCAACAATATGCTGCTGCCAGGAAACCCATCTTACAGCCAAAGACATTCACAAATTGAGAATGGAAAGTTGGAAAAAAAAATCTACCAGACTTACAGCCGAAAAAGTAAGCTGGTATTGCCATCCTTATATCTGAAAAGGTAGATTTTAGCCATAAACTAATCATAAGAGATAAAGCAGACCACTATATCATTGTAAGGGGAAAAATATACATCTGGAAGATATAATAATGGTTAATATTTATGCTCCAAACACCAAATCTCCCAGGATTTTGGAAAAATACTCCATGACATAAACTCACTTAAGGATCCCAACACAATGATTCTGGGAGATTTTAATACTCCTCTATCACTAATAGATAGTTCACCAAAGCAAATGAATAAATAAAAAGATAACCAGCATAAATAATTCCATAAATCAAATGGACTCAAGGACATCTATAGAATATTCCACCCAAAATTGTCTGAGTTTATCTTCTTCTTAGGAGCACGTGGATCCTTACTGCAAATAGATCATGTTCCAGTACGCAAGGAAATCTCAGCAAACATAAAAAAGTAGAAATTACCCCATGTGCTCTATCAGAGCATATAACTATGATTCTAGCAATTAACAAAAAAAGTTATAACAGAAAACATATACACATAGAGATTGATTAATACCCTATTAAATGAAAAAGGGATACAAGAAGACATGAAAGTAGAAATCAAGAAATTCTTTAAAGAGAATGAGAATGAAGACACAACATAACACAACATCTGGACAGCATGAAAGCATTCCTAAGAGGAAAATTTATAACAGTGGGTGCCAATGTTAAAAATGAGGAAAAATCACAAATAAATATGCTTATGCTTCACCTCAAATCCCTACAAAAGACAGAAAAATCTAGCTCCAAACCCAGAAAAGTCAGGAAATAATCATGATCAGACCTGAAATTAATAAAATCAAGAACAAAAATTAATAAAAAGAATCAATGAAACAAAGAGCTTGTTCTTTGAAAGGCCTAGATAAAATTGACAGATCCCCCAGTCAAACTCACTAAAAGAAGGAGGGAAACAAAGGAAATCAACAAAATCACCAACAAAAAGGGAGTAATCGCAATTGACCCCACTGCTTTAATACAATCTCTATCAGAAACTATTTTGAAAAACTACTCCTCTAAAATAATCAGGAAAACATGGACAAATTTCTAGATACATATAACTTCCCCAAATTTACACAGGATGATGTTAAAATCCTATACAGCTGAATAACAGACACCAAAATCAATATAGCAATTAAAAGTCTTCCAAAGAAGAGAAGCCCAAACCTAATGGATTCCCTGCTGAGTTTTACTCCAACAATGAAGAGGAGTTAGCACCTTTCTTATTAAGCTATTCAAAGAAATTAAAAATAAGAGATTTTTCCATATACTTTTTATGAGGCAATAATAACTCTGATACCAAAACTCAACAAAGACACAGACAAAAAAAAAAAATCTACTGATGAATATCCCTGATGGACATTCAAGCAAAAATCATTAATAAAGTTCCAGCAAACAGCATTCAAAAACACGTTGTGAAGATGATTTATCACAATTAAGTGGACTTCATTCTAGAGACGCAAGCCTGGTTCAACATACTCAAATAAATAAATATGACTACTTAAGCAGAATTGATGACAAAATCTACATGATCATCTCAATAAATGTGGAAAAGGCCTTTAATAAAGTCCAGCATCCATTTATGCTCAAAATTCTGGAGAAGATCAGGATGAAAGGAACATATGTTAACTATGTAAATGGCATGTACTACAAATCCACAGCTAGTAAAATGTAGAAAATCAGAAATCATTTCCACTAAACCAAGAAACAAGATAAGACTATTTGCTCCCACCACTTTTATTCAATATAGTACTTGAAATCATAGCTAGAGCAATCAGGCAAGAAAAGGAAATCAAAGGGATAAGAATGGGACCCTATATCTGGAACATATAAAAAAATCCATCAAAAAAACTGCTTGATCTTACAAAAAGATTCATCAAAGTGGCAGGCTAAAAGGTCAACACTTATAAATCAATAACTTTCCTATACACTAAAATAACAGGGTAGAAGAAAAAATCAGGATATCAGTCCCTTCACAATATCCTCAAAAAGAAAAAAATAATTGGGAATTAATTTAACAAGGGCAGTAAAAGACCTCTACAACAAAAAAAATATTGAACATTGAAGAAGAGATAATATGGAAAGATGCTCCATGTTCCATTGGTTAGGTAAAATCAATATTATTAAAATGGCCATTCTGCCAAAAGCACTATACAGATTTAATACAATCTCTATCAAGATAACAATGCCGTTCTTCACAAATTTTGAAAAAGCAATTCTCATATTCATTTGGAAAAACAAAAAATCCAGAATGGCCAAAACATCACTGAACAAGAAAAGCAAAACATGTTCTTTCACAATACCAGATCTAAAATTATACTGTAGAGCTATAGGAACAAAAACAGCAGAGTACTGGTATTAAATTGTGAATTACAACCAATGGAACAGAATAGAAGCTTTGAGACAAATCAAGAAATCTTTGAACATCTGATATTTCAAAAAGGTAGTCAAAATATAACATGGACTACAGATAGCCTATTCAACAAATGGTGCTGAACAAACTGGACAGCCACTTGCAGGAAGTTGAAATTAGATCCTTATCTTTTACCTTGCATAAAAATCAAATCAAAATGGATCAAGGAACTAGAAAAGAAACCAGTTATCATACAACTGCTAAAAGAAAAATAGGACCCAATACTCCAAAATATAGGTGTTGGCAATGACTTTCTCAAAAAGACTTCCAAAGCAAAAGAGTTAAAGTCAAGAATTAATAGGTGGGATGCCACTAAATTGAAAAGCTTTTGATCAGTCAAGGAATTGGTCAAAACTTTCAAGAAAGAGCCTACATATTGGAAGAAAATTATGGCTTCTGATTCCTCTGACAGATGACTATTATCCAAAATTTACAAAGAACTGAAAAAATTTAATATAAATGAGCCAGAGAGCTAAACAGAAACTTCTCACATAGGAAATTGAATGCAAGCCAATGAATACATGAGAAAGTGTTCTAAATCACTATTAATCAGAGAAATTCAAATCAATACTAAGGGGCGGGAGCGGTGGCTCAGCAGTTACTGCACTTGCCCGGAATGCTTGAGTACACTGGATAATACCCCAGCACTTCGTATACAACCAAGTCTCCGAGCAATGGAAGCTATTTGAAAAACTAAATAAAAACTGTTTCTCGCTTTCTTTCTCTCTCACTGTCCCTCTTTTTAAAAACAAAATGAAAAAAGACTACGTTAAGATTTTGCCTGATGGAAGACAAATTAGATCCAACACTTCAGCATTTGGGAGTAGGCAAAGACTTTCTCAACAGGTCCCCGAAAGTGAAGGAAGTAAAGTCAAAAATCAGTGAATGGGATGCCATTAAGCTAAAAAGCTTTTGTACTGCCAAGGAAACAATCAAAAGAGGCAAGAGGTTTCCTATGGAAATGGAGAGAATCATGGGCTATGATTCCTCTGACAGGGGTCTCATATTCAGAATCTACAAAATCCTCAAAAATCTCAACTACAAAAACAAACAGCCCAATTAATAAATAGGCCATAGAGCTAAATAGAAACTTCTCACCAGAGGACATTGATCAAGCCAATGAATACATAAGAAAGTGCTCTAAATCACTAGTAATCAGAGAATTGCAAATGAAAGCTACATTAAGATATCACCTCGTATCAGTCAGAATGGCAAAAATGAAGAAAATAAACAATAATAGATGCTGGAGGGGCTGTGGAGAGATAAGGATACTAACACACTGTTGGTGGAACTGCAGACTGGTACAGCCCCTCTGGAAAGCAGTGTGGAGAATCCTCAAAAAACTAGGGATGAGCCCACCATTCAACCCTGCTATTCCACTCCTGGGTATTTTTCCAGGGGATTTAGAATCAGCACATTATAGTGACACAGCAATATCTATGTTCATAGCAGCTCAATTTACTATTGCTAGACTATGGAAACAACCCAGATGTCCCTTGACTGGATGAATGGATCCAAAAACTGTGGTACATATACACATGGAATTTTACACAGCAATTAAAAACAATGATATTGCAGCCTTTGAAGGTAAATGGATGGCTATGGAAGAAATTATGCTGAGTAAAATCAGCTTAACCCAGAGAACCAAGGGTCGAATGTCTCCACTCATCTGTGGAGGCTGGAACTAGGCCCTGGCCATTGAGAAAGGTGGTCTATTATCATGTGTTAAATCCAGATAAGGTGTAATGTTATACAACCTAATACTTTTTTAGAGATATTATGGGTAAGGGAAGGGAGGGATAAGGGTGGGTAATTGGGGGGCACTCCTGGGGGTAAATCTAATATTCAGAAACTATACAAATTTTATACTATTTTGTTAAAAATTTGTATGGTTGTTCAAAAATAAAAGGAAAAAAAAAAAAGATTTCGCCTCATACCAGTAAGTCTGGCAAAGATGATGAATACAAACAGTAACAGATAGTAGGAGGGGTTATGGGGAGACAGGGACACTAGCACAGTTTTGGTGGAACTGCGGAGTGGGACAGCCACTTTGGAAAGTATTGTAGTGACTTCTTAAAGAATGAGGGACACACCTACCATACAACCCTGCTATCCCTCTTCTGGATATTTTCCCATAAGATCTAGAATCAGCACATTATATCAACACAGCAAAATCATTGTTCATAGCAGCTCAAATTATAATAGCTAAATTATTTAATCAACCCAGATGCCATTCACAGGATGAATTAATCCAAAATCTCTGGTATATACATACAGTAGAGTTATATTCAGTTAGAAACAATGATATTCTGGTCTTTGAACATAAATGGAAGGCAATGGAAGAAATCATGGTGAGGGAAATTAGTCAAACCCAGAGATTCAAAGGTGAAAAGTTTTCCCTTGTTTGTGGAGGCTAGAGAAAATTTCAGGGTTATGTGAAAGTAGTCAAGCTCTTTTACTAGACTCACAAAATAACTAACAATACCTAATGCAGGGAAATCATAGATATAGAGGTGGGGAGATAGGGGAGAAGAGAGTTGGGTGAAGGGAGGAAAGAAGAGGGTTCTCTCCTCCACATAAGAAGCCAAATAATATTTATACAACTATTATTTAATTTTGTGAAAATTAACAATCATATATAAATATATGATTCATGTATATATGGGTATATATATGTATATATATATGTATATATACACATGGAAATTTATATCTGTTCTGGGGGAAAGATATAGAAGAATCAAGAGAGACTGGGCAGTGGGTAATGTGGGAGCAATTTGGACTAGATCAAATGCATATCATATTTTTACTTTATACTCATTTATGATTGTACAACAACTCATTTTCTCAACAGAAAAATATTAAAAAGAAAAGCAAAGCTATTCCACTAAGGTACTGCATAGAAATTGGGGACTGAAGCAGAAGTTGGCTATGAGGAGAGATTGGTCAACAGGTTAAAAACTGCAGTTATGTGGAATAAATAGTCTACCATGTAGTAGGTTGACTATATTTATGCTATTAAATTGTATATTTCAGTATAACTAGAAAGGATTTTTTAATGTTTGTATCACAAGGAAATGGTATATATTTGAGGAAATAGATATGCAAATCTACTGATTTTACATCAAATAAGCATATATGAATCAAAATATCACAAATATATACTTATTGTGTTCAATCAAAATAACAATAATGTTAAAAATGTAATGTAAAATATGAGAGACACACAAGTCTAGCACTAACAACTGTACATAATATGCTTCATTTGTGGAAGCAGAATCAGCCATGAGTACTATGAAATTAGGAATTTACCATACAAAATCTTACACAACTGTAACAGAAACTGGGAGAGCAAAAAAATCCAAAGTTGAAGAGTTAGACCAAAAATAATCAGTAACAAAACTCCTTGCTATGGTTTGGATCTAGAAATCTCATGGGCTGAATGCTTGATTCCCAATGCAGCACTATTCAGAGGTTGAGGTTTAGGAACTAACTGGATCAGGAGGGCTCTGTTGGTCACCAGTGGATTAGTCCATTGATGAATTCATATTCTGAATGAACTACTGGGGATGGTGGAAATTATATGTGATAAACACATTTGAAGAGAATGAATCTTTCAGGGTATGTCCTTGGGACAATATTTTGTCACTGGCTGCATCTTTTCTATTTCTGGGCTACCATGAGATGAGCAATTGCTCTATCACATCCACTCCAATACGATTCTTTGTCTCACCAAAGGACCGTAGCAATAGAGCTAATCAACCATGGATGGAAAATTTGAAACCATGAGGCAAAATATATCTTTCCTCTTTTAAGATGTTCATATCAGATATTTTGGTCACAGTGACAAACTGTTGATTAGCACTCTCCTGAAACACTGACATAGTTAGATAAGTTAGAAATTGAAGTGGAATCTGGGAAGAAACATTTGACATTGCTGCTGGAACTGAGATATAAAGAGGAAGTTGTGTAAGAGTCTATGAAAATATATTCCCTTTGTGCATTTCTAAAACCACAGCCAGGTGCCAGTGAGGAGCATGAGGCAAATACGTTCAAAAAGGCTTGCAGTGCAAGCTGTCAATAAGAGAAGAACAAAAATAACTTGAAAACTACACACATGTCACTAAATCAAATGATAATGATCTCCAGGGAGTAATGACTTCTGCTTTAATTTCATTTGTTTAACACAAATTATTTTTAAGCCATTTTAAACCAGGCAAAGTCAGAGTGCTCTGATTAAGTTTCAGTTTAACATGTCAAAGATGAACACAGCTGGACATTTAAAGTGGTGAGAACAGATTTTATTCAGGAATACTGACAGTAGAAGGAAGAGCTGAGCTCCATTTTTGGAGGAGCCTGGGTATTTTAAAGGGAGGATGAGAAGGAGGTGGAACAACAGCTCTGCAAAATCAGAGAAGTAAAAGATTACAAAAGGGTGCTTGGTGTAAATTTGCTGTGTCTGCTAGCTGGCAGTTATCAAAGTTAGAATTCTAACCTCCCACAGAAACTGGGAGACCAGGGACATAACTTCCTGAGGAGGTTTCAAAGGAAGGGCTCTCAGATTCTTCAGATAGATTCTTCTGAGTCGTAAGAAATACAATATCACAATTATAAGACTTTTCAAAATAAATTCTCCATAAAAGAGCAATCACAAATTTATCAATAGGCTTTATCTACAATGAACAGTAAATTCCCAAGGCAGCATTAATATTTCTCAGGCATGCAGTTTAATGAGGGACTGATGTCTTCCTAGGAACATGGCCGTCAGTTGCTAGAAGACTCACTAGAGTTCTATCAGGTCTCAGTGCAAAGATTCAGATGAAGTTATCATGTGTAAAGAGTAGTGCAGTTCTCAAAGTTGACATAGTTTAAGCCAGAACTGTAAATTTAGTAAAGTTGTTAGTATAAGTTATAGCTGTTATAAATAAATCAATTATATTTATATGGGCCAGTTTAATTTAGATTATTTTTAAAACATTATATAATTGTAATTATATATGTTATCACAATTAAACAACATTGAAACACCTTAGTGTTTAAATCCTTATGAGCTAACAAAATATTACTGCATCAATTTAAGACAAATTAAATCAATGATTGGATGTTCCATACACCTATAAATTAGATTCAATTTTCTTTTAAATAGTATTTTCTTTTTTCTTTTTCTCTTTTTAAAGAGAAAAGGATAGTGAGAGAGAGAATCAATTTTTATTGAGTTTTTCACATGGCTTTCGTTGCTCTGACACTTAGTTGTGTATGTGGGTGCTGCGGCTTGAACATGTGTACTTGCGCATACCGGGCAAGCACCATAACCACTGAGCCACCACTCCAGTGGTTATATATTAAATATTATAGATTTCAGCTGGGAGTGACACTCTATCTTTCCTTTTTTCTTTATTTTGGTACTGGGGATTGAAACCAGCAGTGCTTAACCACTGAGCAACATCCCCAGCTTTGGTTTGTTTGTTTGTTTTTTGAGACAGGGTCTTACTAAGTTAACGAGAGCCTCACTAAGTTGCTGAACCTTTGAATTTGCAATCTTCCTGTTTCAGTCTCCTGAGTCACTTGAATTACAGGTGTGTGCCACCACACCCTATTCGTAGTCACTCTATAAATCCCAGGGTCCCAAAGACATTCGACTAAATCAAGAGACCGCCTGTCTCTATGCTACTCACAATTTCAGATGTGATTTCATGTTTCTTTTTCCTTGAAGTGCTGAGAGAGTTTAGTCCTCTTTTAGGGATGAAAGCATCTTTCTTGGAAATAGGGTGAATTTTTCAAATTCCAAAATGTGTATCTGTAATAGAACTTACAAACCTCATTTTCACTATTGCAGTTATGTTAAGCACAAATAAAAAGTAAATGTTACAGATAAATGCACATATATCTTAAATGAAACTTACATAATCCACACATAAATACATACATTTTAATTTTATGTTTTTCATGTTAAATATGCAATTCTAGTAAACCTCAAGTTGGGGAGATAAACAATATTGACTAGAGAGTTAATACTGTGGAATAAATGATTTAAAGCACTGATTATATAGAGTAAGAATAAGGAAACACTAAATCAGCAGTGAGAAAAGAGTAAAGTGCAAGAAAAAAAAATAAGGGAAGGAATGAGGGTGAGAAAGTTGGGTAATTAGTGAATTAAAAAAGTCAGAAAAGTAATATCATGAAAATCAACATGAAATATATTTTCAAACACTCAGAAATACTGTTAGGAATAATAGAACTGGGCTGGAGCGGTGGCTCTGCAGTTTTGAAGCTTGCCTAGCACACACAGGGATGCGAGTTTGAACTCCACCACCATGTACACAATGAAGTGTTGAAGCAGGGAAAGCCAAATGAAAAACTAAATAAAATTTATTCTCTTTCTTTCTCTCTGTCTCTCTGTCTCTGTCTCTCTCCCTCAAAATCAAGAACAATTAAGACTTCAAGTTTAAAAACTAATAATAATATGCTTGAACTAAGAAAGCAAAAAGAGATTTCTGAAATATATTCTACATTATTACAGAATTTTATGATGAGGCAAAGATGGACAGAATTGAGATGTTAATGAAAAATCCAATTAAATTATTCATCATATATCTAATGTAATTATAGAAAGAATCAAAATTTGCCTGTGAGCTGCTCAATGTCTGTAAATTTCAACCATCTCAAAAATCAGTGAGAGTACAGTGCAGTTGAAAGACTTGTGATTGCAGTCAGAAGTGAAATATTAATAGCAATTCTGGAATAGGTTCACAAGCTGGCCAGGGAGAGTTCAGCTGAAGTTTATGAAAGTTTGACAAAATAGATGTAAAGGAAGTCCAAACTACACTCCAGAGCATTATATAAATCATACAGAGAAACATTAATGTCTCCAACATGAAAACAGGAATTTTAATAACCAGCTTACTAGTTTTCAGAGGTGGATATGCAGGTTGAAATAGTCCAAATGTCATGATTCAAAGCACTGAAAACACTGGTTACATTTACTTTAACATACACATTGTATGCATTTAATTGTCCAGTTTTTCATGGGGAACTTTTTCCTATGAATACATTTAAGTTTGTTTATTTTTCAACAGCTGAAAAAGTTAATTCAATATATTTTTGGTCCACTTAATATATACTAATGCAAGACGTTAGGCCATCTTCAAAGTTAGAGAATTTGGTTCCCAGCAAGATCAGACCACCTTTTCATATCACACTGAATATAATATGCTCAGGGCATTTGCTAAAGATACTGAAAAACCTCACCATGCATTATTGTTGTCATGGTTATGGTTTACTTCTGGAAAAATTTAAAGATTAAAATTAGCCAAAGAAGACCTGCATAGGACAGAGTTTCCCTTTCTCTATCCTGTGGATCCCTTGGTACTGACTTCCTGGTATTACTGTGTAAGAACATCCAGAGAGTATTGCCAGGGAAGCTCATCCCAGTTTCAGGATTCACTTGTGCCTGGGCTGAAATTGCCCACATGGTTGATCTCAGTTTCTATTTTGAATGGGACTGTGTGAACCAAAGCTGTACCCAGTCTTGCACTATAGGTCTTTCAGGGTTGGTAATCCTGCACTTAAACTATTGTGACCAGCTACTGTCTCACACAGAGACACTCCTGTATGGCATGACCTATAAGAAAAATGCTTGCTAGAAGTCAAGGTTGAAGTCCAGACTTGTTTTGGTCAAGCTAAATTCCTTAAACTCAAGTATATTTATTAAAGTTCAGGTTTCGATTACGATGTTAAGGATTTGTAACAATGATTCTTATGATTTTTAGATAATATTATTTGTTAAGTATCTTTTTATTTTTCAAAAAAATATAAGAAATGCTCACTAAGAATATGAAAAATCATCGTCTTCAAGGAAAAGGTGATATTTGAACATAATCCTAGCCCTATGTCAGCTCTAAAATGTTAATTAACGCAGCACTATCCTTCACTTATCAGAGTTAATTAAATTTTATGCTTTTCTTCTATAATCATTTGTATACATTCAATGATTAACCTTCTACAGATTTTTTCTGCTATAATTTCAAAGATTTTAGTGTATTTAGTTTATTTTTTGTATGTGTTCTATGATATTAAAAGTGGTACTTAATTTATAGAAATTAAATCCAAATATCATCATCCATAAATCTCAGTTTTATTTAGTAAAAGCCTTGCCATTGAGGGATGTTTTTCTATTATAAACTTTGACAAATGTCTTGTAACCATAGAAATGATTTGTGAGACAGCATGAGTAGCCAAAATAGATTAAATTAATGTGTTAGGTTTAGTGTTCACACAGCATGCTTTACTTTAATTGATTACTCTATGACCAAACTTAAATTACTAATATAAGTGCTGATAAAAGAAAATGAATTTTTAATAAAACACCCTTTGTATCATATGAACAGATTAATCTAAGTGAAAAAGCTATCATTTGTAATAAGCTTCTAAGGCTAGTTTGATAACATGAATACAAGCAAGGTTAAAGAGCTTAAATACAAAGAACAAGATAAGTTGAAATAATTTAACAAAAGACTCTCCAATGAACTTTGAATTATGATGCATTTAGATTTTCAAATTAAGTAATATACTTAAATTGAGAAGTGAAAATGAATTATTTCTATCCTTGAAATCACAAAAGATTAATTTATTGAGTTATGTTAAAGAGAATATATCAACAAATACCCCAGAATAAGTAAATGAAAACATGATTAACTTGAAAACTTTATAGCTGTGACTTAGTGTCCATTGAGTTTGATATACTGTTGATCTTAATACAAATAAGGCCGTGGATATATAAGGTATATGTAGTCCCCCACAGCCTCCTCATTATATACAACAAAATTTTCACAACAAAATTAAATTAATACTACTAGAATAATCATTATTTCACAAATAATAACAACACAGACACCCCAAATTATATAATTAAGAAAATACTTTTCAGTTAATATGGAGAATTAAAACAAAGTAACAATACAGAAAATAGTATTTCACTTGCCTCTCGAGCATAATTTTGTTATTATTAACTTGTTTTGCTTTATTAATTTAGAATTGTGTAACTAAAATGAAATATTGCATACATTATACAATCAAAAGTGCGAAAGACTGACATGGGTTCTTATGACTGCAATACTTTGTCTTTGACTCCACAAGTTTAACTCTACTGGGCATTAATATTGAAAACGAACAACTGGAAGAGAAATGAATTGTTGGGCTTTTTTTTTTTTTTTTTGCCCCAAGTACTTTCTGAACTGACCCACTAGGAAATGGGAGCATTACCACTAAAACCCAGAAAGACCAACAGAGCCAGCCTTGGTGATCATGCCTTCATTGCTACCACACAATATCACACTCTTAGAGTAACCTCTGGCTTAGGGCTCTGCAATTGTCATCTTGAAATTCTTAATAATTTTTGCGTAAAGACCCTGCATTTTCATTTTGCACTATACTCCACAAATTCTATAGCTCTTCTTGTGTACACATAGCTGGAACTATCAACCCTTTCAGGTAACAAGAATGTGGAGAGCTGCCATGGCTACTTGAGAGAGGTACTGATGGGTGGACCCTGCTGGCCACGTGGCTTAGATGAGCCATTCACTTCAGATCTTTGGGAGAACATGACTGCTTTCTATCACCCTGAATATACCCATGCCTTTGGTTGCATTCCTTCCTAATATGGCTTGGTTTGATTGCGGATATTTCCACTGACACCGTTGTGAATAAAACACTTCATGAATTGGGCAAAAAGCCAGCAAACAAAAACTAGGAAAAGGGATAATATTGACATTAAATTTGGAATGAAATCACATTGAATACAAAGATAGTTATTTTATAATTATAAACACACCATATATAATAGTTTGAACTACAAGTTTGCGATGAAATTAAAGAAAGCTGTTCAAAAATTGGAAATCTTCAACTCATCTCTCAAAATGATATGGAATAATGGAAAAAGCCCATAGAAAAATCAGAAAGTGTATAGATTCTGAAGAATATAATTAACAAGCCTGAGTTAATTGGTTTATGTGGAAATATATAAAGTAGGTCAAATAATCATGTAAAGATTTCCCACACGTCCAGAAAGCACTCAAAATTGATATTCTCAAGACACTAAATAAACTATAATCAATTCTCAAAATTAAACAGAGACTATCATATCTGGCCTCAGTACAGTTAACTTGAGAAATTAACAAGCTTAATATCACACTAACCAGTAGGAAATTATCAGATAAAACTCATCCTCATAGCTCTAATTGCTCTGAGAGGAAATCAAAATTACAATGAGTACTCAGAATTTAAAGGATTTGGGAAATAAAACACAACAAAGTATATAAAGAATACTTAAAGATTTACTCAAAATACTGAAAAATAAGAAATGTTTTCCATATTAATGAGAGACAATTACATATTTTATAATCATTAAATAGTTCATTTGTTGGAAATATTGGGTAAAACTTCAATGAAATTAGAAATAGGTAATGTATAATTATATTTGTCTATTATATTCCAACATTGTTACACTAGTCAAGCATTTGTACAGAAACAATAAAGAAAAAAGGGACAAATATATATGAATTTTATATTTACACATTTATCTATAGATTCACTATGCGGAGTTGACTTAACATGATGATCAAGGTTAAGAGGTTCCATGATCTGCAAGCTGTTATATGTTATACTAAGGTAATAATTTTCATTTGCAGTCCCAAAGCCTAAGAACAAGGTATTCTGGTGGTATAAGTCACTCTCAGGAGGCAGAAGATCTATGTCTTTGCTCTTGCAGTGAAATGGTGAATGAAATCCTTTTGTTTCAACTTTTGTTGTTAATGGACTAGGGTTGCAATCTTGGGGGATTGCAATCCATTTTACTCAGCCATTGAAATGCTAATTTCTTCCAGAACCATCCTCAGAGGCACTGGAAGAAATAATGTTTAATCTGATATCTAGGCACTGTGACTCAGTCAAGTTGACACACATAATTCACCATTGTAATTCCATCTCTGGCAACTGGGCATCTATCTGAATTTCCTTTAAAATACAATCTCCAAATAAAGACACTAAGACATCATAATTCCACTTAAACATGGTATAATTTTAACTTATTATCTCACTATGTCAATATTCATGTATGCATGAATATGTAACACCAATTCCTTCCTATATGTAAGACCATGTCAAATAAAAAAATTTAAAAGAAAAAACCATGGTATAACTATTCTGTATACAACTGAAAATGCAACAACCCCCTCACTAGAAAAGATTCTAAGTGATATTTAAAGTTATCAATGAGATCCATAATCTACAAACCACATAAAATTGATGCATAAAAGCTATTATATAAAATCAGTACATTACACATTGCATAGTAAGGGAACAGCAAAGGAATGAAAGCAAAGATCATCGTTAAATGTATTCATACACCATGCAAATGTATTCATAACAAAATAAATGGGAAATACTTAGAATAATTGCCCATCATTTTTCTGTAATTAGTTGTGTGATAATAGGTGATATTCATAACTATATTGTTCACAGAATGTTATGTATTCCCTTTGCCTTTAATAAGAAACTAAGCTCATCATATCTTACCTAATCGTGACTCAAACCTTTATTCCTGAAGGATCTGATCCATTAATAGTCCTGCCTGCATAGGACTGTTGAAGTTCCCCATTAACCTTAATCATAGCTTATTGCAATATTAAGAGACACTTTTGGTATCACCTTTATTCTAGACATACTGTTCTTTAATGTGGCATACTATTCCAATTGTCTCTTATTAATAAGGATCACTCATGCCATCCAGCTAAGTAATTTCCTTCTTTCTCTGTTGAGAGTCATGCTAAGAGACATGAGAAGCCCAAAAATGGCTGGGTAGCAATCTTAACTTACATTACAACGGAATCATTCCTGTATCTCCTGGTGGAAACATTCCTTCTTCTGGAAATAAAAACTCCAGACCAGGAAAGCAGATAGTTACATATGATTAGGAACCAACATATTGCTAATGAATCAACAGAAATAATAATAAATGGTACCACTCCTGTATCTAACCATTGAGTCCTCCACCCATGAGTGCTGGCTATGGAAGAAATATCACTATAATTTGCATTTCAACTCAGAGTTCAGAGAACCATCTGAAGATTGTTATCTCAACTGTGTGAGATATTGCCACCTAGCTGGCACTGTGACTGAGTTTCAAATAGTCACTCAGTGCATCAAATCAGCAACTTCAGAATGTTAGAGAACATGGTAAGAATAGTAGTACCATCAGGGAGGGGCATGCACCTATAATCCCAGTGTCTTGGAAGCCTGGGGCAAGAGGATTACAAGTTCAAAGTCAGCCTCAGTAACTTAGCAAGACCCTGTCTCAAAATAAAAAATAAAAAATGGGCTGGGGGAGGGGGTGGCTGGAGCAGTGGCTCAGCAGATATTCCCTGGCATGAATGAGCACCACATACAAAACTAAGTGTGGAAGCAATAAAAACCAGAAGAAAAACCAAATAAAATTGATTCTCTCACTGAAACTTTCTCTCTTAAAAAAAAGGAGTGGGATGGGGATTTCATTCAGTGTTGAAGTGACTCTGGGTTCACTGCCTAGTATGGAAAGAGAGAGAGAGAGAGAGAGAATAGTAGTACCACGAATATAGACATATTACTAAACTTTTTTTTTTGCCTACATGTGAGCTCCTTAATGAGAATCAGTGCTTTATGGAATTACCATAATGGTGGATAAGACATATGTAGGTGCACATATGAAGATTCTTTTGAAGTTCTGCATGTCTCCTCTAGGTTACGCTTGTTCTTTAGGGAGCTGCTCTGGCTTGAATGTAGCTATAAAATGTAGTGCAGAAACAAAGATAATAGTTTCAATGAGTTCTAAGGACAATCAACATTTGCTTGCATGACAAGGTCAGTTTAGGTGATCTTTCTGCTTCTAATCATGTTTGTTTTTTGGGTGGAACATTTCATTGAAAGAAAATGCAAACAAAATTTTCTGGAACCAATAGAGATGGAAATCTTGGAATTATAACAAAGTACGTGGCAGAGGGCACTAAAGCAGAATCAAAGCTAAGAACACCAACAGCTCAAAGCTATCACGATTATTACTGCTGCCTCTACTGTGAGGAAAACCCTCTCCCGAACCATTCTGAGAGACAGACACTGAAAGGGTGAAGGTGCTATTTGTTGAGCTCAGACACAAGTCTGACTTTAGTGTGCCATGTTTACCTGCTACCTCCACATCTATAAGAGACATTGAGAAACATATAATTAGCATATAATTCTTCTTCTGTCCACACCACACACATGATAATAGGACAGAGTTTAGGCAAACACACTTTCAAGACAGCACGCATATTCATAAATAAGAAAAGCATATATTAAATGGTGCATTTGCTTATCTCTTCTCTGATATTTCCATGAGATTCACAAAATTAAAATTATTCCATAGTCACTTTTCTTACCTAAATTGTTTTTAATTTATTAGGCACTTGGTAGAAACATATTGATAAAATTGTTGAGTATTTTAATGAATAAATGATTGGTGAGAAGTGAATCATTTTGTCAAAGTTTATATAATATCTATTCATAACAAATTATGTACATCAATTAGAGATATCACAGCATAATGGCTCTGTATACAGCCTAATACATAGCTTCTTTTATATAGTCCATAATTGGTCAGAACATTTTACAGTTTGACCTGTCACCAAAATTAAAAAGAAAAATCTGTTCATACTGAAAGGCAGTAACCACGTTAATAAATTGCTCACGTGTTGTTGACACCATGTACCATTTCCAGAAAATGAAGAATGACAAATTGCAAATTACATGACCTGTGAAATATACCATCATTTAACACAAGCCTTCCTTTGAGGTTGTTATGTAGTAGGATAAATAGGCTGTCAAAAGAAGAAAGAAGTGACTTATAAACTTCCATCTAGTTGAGTGGCAGGTTTTTGTATGAACATTTTTTTGAATAAGAATGTTGAGACATATATACAATAGTTATACATATATGTAACACACACACACACACACACACACACACACACACACATGTATGTGCCTGTATTTGCCCAAGCAGTGAATTTGAAAAGCAGAATATAAACATAATTATTCTATTTCTTGGAATCAAATAGAGAGAAAAAATGTGTTTGTACAATTTGAAGAAGATGCATTATTAATAGATGCTTTTCTAAATTACTTTCAAATAACATTTCAATAAAATTTATTTAACATTCAAATTCAACAGTCAGTCAAGGAAAAATAAAGTGAAACTGGACAGACAAAATAACACAAGGGGAACATGGAAGTCACAATTCATTTCAAGTTTATTTTGTTATGCTCTAACGGAAAGAGTAAGCAATGCCTGTTGCAATGTGTTAGTGTGTAGCTCTAAGGATCTTTTGACCCACAAAACTTCTTTGGGTCATAGAGGTACATGAGATTTTTATATTTAATTCTACTTTATGGAGCTCACATATTGCCATGTGGTTGCACTAAATTATTATTTTTTTTTTTTAGAGAGAGAAACAGAGACAGAATCAATCTTACTTAGTTTTTCATGTGGCTTTTGTTGCTTGGACAATTTGTTGTGTACTTAGTGCTGGGGTTTGAACCTGCGTACTTGCGCATGCCATGCAAGCACTGTAACCACTGACCCACTGCTCCAGCCCACACTAAATTCATTTATTCAGTTAAATTTTGGAGGAAGAGATGTCGTAAGTGAAATAAAACCAGAATTTTTATTAATTTTACTGACTTCTTAGAATACATCCATGAATGTAGTGACTTTGAATTAATACTAAAATGATTTCTTAGAAAACTGGCTGACACTCCTCTCTGGCAACTTTTGGGAACTGATGAATTCACAGACATATTTCAACCACAAGGTCCACCTTTTGGTAGATTTCTTGATATGGCTACTAGTTTATAAGCATGCATTTCATTATTGCAGTATGCCATGTGAAAAGACAGTTGTCAGTTTCACAGAGAGCAGCAGAGTGGTCGATTGAGATTGACTGGGGGAAGATGGGGCACAGTCCAGTCCTCACAACAGAGGAGGGATGCTCAAGGAAGACCTAAGAAACTGTCAATGGTGAAATCAGCTGCCAAGAAAACATGAGGTCATGGCATTGAAAATTCAAGCACATGAGTGATTTGTCACATCTGGATCTTGAATGACACTTGAACCATTGTATTCTAATCTCATCTTAATTTATTTTCACTTCTATTAATTTCATTCATATGGATTTCTTAAATATTCATATAGGACAAAGTTAACAAATATGTCATAATTTACAAAATTGACTTTATATTTGCTGTTCCAATGGTTAGTATAATTATGTGAATTTTCTTTCTTCTGAAAATGAGTCATGAGATCAATAGTCACATTTTTCTCCTCATTTTTCCTTTTCTTAATTGAATTTTTAAATCTATGGATAGTATTTTTAATTTTCAGTGTGATATACATTTGGCCTGCATATTTAACCATTATGTTTAGTTCGTTGCATTCATTTTTTCCTCCATATTTGTTTACTGGTACATTATAGTTATACATCTTGATCGGATTTTTTGTTTCACATTAGTACACGCACACATATGACAATTTAAGTTGGACAATATCCCTCCCCAGTGTTTCCTCTTTCACCCACCCTCTCTCAGTCACTTTCCTCCGTTCTACTGATCTCCCTTTGCATTCCATGAGGCATCCTCCACCTTTCTTCTCCTTATTCTTTTAAAGTTTCTATATTTTACAGAAAACATATGACCCTTGATCTTCTGAGCTTACCAGTTGAATTCATCTTGTTAGTTTGCTTTGTATCACTGTGACCAAAATACAGACAAAAACAACTTGGAGGAGGGAAATGTTATTTTAGCTCATGGTTTCAGATATTTAGTCCATGGTGGACCAACTCATAATCTGGGCCCAAAGCAAGGCAGGATATCACTACAGAAGGGCATAGAGTAGGAACACTGCTCACCTTGTGGCACTCAGGGAGCAGAGATAGAGGGGAAGGGACTGCAGCAAAGGTGGACCCTCCAGGGCGCACTGTCAGGGATTCACCTCCTCCAGGCCTGCCCCACCTCCTTCTAGCTTTCACCCAGTACAGTGATGGACGATTAGGTCACAGCTCTCCTAATGTAATCATTTACCTCTGAACAGTCCTGTGTTAACATAGTAGCTTTGGGGAGGGAACTTATATTTAAACTGTGATATATTTATTCTGCCTTCTTCTCTAAATCATGTCACCTTCTCTAAATGATGTCAGGGTTTAATGAGGAAATGAACTATACTGTAATTAAAATGGGGCAGTTTATCATAAGAATTATTATGTAGTAACAGGTGAATGGATTAGGTAGGAATTGACTACTTAGAGATAAATAGAACTACAGAAAATGTAGGAGCACCAGCACCAGCACCACTACTCCTAGGGCTGAGGAAGTGATACATTTAAGATAGCCTCTCTCCAGCCCTCTTCTGTCCTTTGCCTCCCATCCCCACCCGCCTGCTAGCTGAGGCTCAGACTGGCTGGAAAAGGTGTGGCTATGGTCCATCAGAGAAATTCACTGAGGTTCTGCAGGACAAGACTGGCAATCAAGAAACTTTCATCTTTTGAGTAAAAAAATGCAGAGGAATCACTGTTGGGGTCAGTAGAGCTATGATCTTGCTGCAGAGCTAAAGAAGACTGTGTAGGAGTGCCAAGTGTGAAGTTGCTTTCAGGGATGTGTTGGAGCTCCTCATGGTATCCCAGTTCTGAACACCAGGTGGACACTTTGGTTACAAGAAGAAAAGAGGACAAAAGGATCCAAGCAGTCCCTTTCTTGTACCCCTTTAGTACCCTTGACTGTTAAAAGTTCCAGGTACAGTGGCATACAACTATAATCCCAGCAACTACGGGGGCTAAGACAGGAAGATTACATGTTTGAGGCCAGCCTCAGCAACTTAGATCCTCAGCAACTTTGTGACACTCTGTCTCAAAATCAAAAATAAAAAGGACTAGGGGTATAGTTGTGTTAAAGTGCCCCTTAGTTCAGTCTTACAGTGTCCCTGAGTTCAATCCCCTGTAAAAAAAAAAAAAATTATCTAGGAAGACATGGAAAGAATAAAGATGTTTGCAGCATATATAACTCATAAATGTATGCAGAAAATTTTAATGTGATAAAGTGCCCTCATTCACCCATGTGTGAAAGTGTGCATGTGTGTGTGTGTGTATATATATATATATATATATATATGAAATAAACAAACAAAAAATACTTGTTCAAGGATTTCACAAGAAAGTATCCAAAAAATCAATTAAAATATTCCCTTTTGGGGGCTGGAGCAGTGGCTTGGTAGTTACGGTGCTTGCCTGGCATGTGCGAGGATATGGATTTGAACACTAGCACCATGTATACAACAAAGTGTGGGAGCAACAAAATCCACATGAAAAACTAAGTAAAATTGGTTCTCTCTCTCTCTCTCTCACTGTCCCTCTCTCTATAAAAAAAATGAAAATAAAATAAAAAAATTTTTTAAATTCCTTTTTTTTTTTTGGCACCAGGGATTGTACCCAGGAGTGTTCAATCACTTAGCCACATCCCCAGCCTGTTTTTTCTTTTCTTTTTCTTTTTTTAAATTTTTATTTTGAGACATGATCTCACTAAGTTGTTTAGGGTCTCACTAAGTTGCTGAGGCTTACTTTGAATTTGAAATCCTGCCTCAGCCTCCAGAACTATTGGGATTACCAGCGGACACCATCCTGCCTGGCTTAAATATTTCTATATCTTGAATATCACTTATCTCTAAGAAACACAAAAACAAACCCTCCTGAGATACCATTAAACACTCACTTGACTCATTATATTCAAAAGTTAATAATCTGTTCATAAACTGGGTCTCCTGCACAATAAACTGAAAACTTTTAACTGCAGAGTGAATGAAATTTCTCTCATTTGCCCATTCATTATTAAGTTTACATCCATCAGATGCATACACTTGTATGCCTGAACACATCAGTATAAGAGTGTTCTTAGAAGGTAAAGATATGGTATTATCTCAAATTTTGATTGAAATTAGAATTTATAAATATTACAGTATGTTATGAAATAAAATAATTGCAATATCAAAAAATAAATAACTGCAGTTACATAAGGACTTCAAGAAGGTAAGACTGAGCAAAATAAGAAAAAAAGAAGTTAATTCATACTTTTTTACATTCTATTTTCTACAATTTGCAGTTTGAATGCCCCCAAAGGCCCACATATGAAAGCCTTGCTCTCCAGGCTGGTGCTGTTGCGAGGTGGTGGAGCTTTAGGAGATGAGGCTTAGTGACATGACCTTATGTCACTGGGGCTGTGCCTTCAGAAGACAGCTTGCGTTGTAACCACTTGGCAGTTCCAAAGATAATCCTAAAATTTGTTATGCTGGAAGCAAAGATAGTGACTAACTTTAGAAGGAACTGGGTTATCTGGTTGAGGACGGGAGATTTCCAGGTGAGTGATAACAGTCTATTTCTTGATATGTGTATCTGTTTTATGTACACTCTTACACATGTATTGCACTTCAAGTAAAATGAATTTTGTTTCTTGTTTTTGCTTTTATATTTTCAGACATCAGTAAAGAAATGAAGTATAGTAGCTGACACCTGTATTTCTCGGCCCACATAAGATTTTTCAGATCCATCTTTTGTAACTCTTGAAGTTGTGATATGTAGACTCATTCATTTAGATGTCTTAATATGTCTGACTTTACAGGTGATATTTTTTCATCCTTCCAGCATTCAGATGTTGAAACCCCAATGGAGCTATGTTAAGAAATGGAAGGATGAGAGGCGATCAGTCATGGGGTAGGGGGACCCTCATGATGGAGTTAGTACCTTGACCAGTAGAGACATGAGAGCTCTTTCTTTTCACTGTGCCCCGCCACTGCCTCCCCCCATCATGTAAGGAAACAATGAGAAGAAAGTCGTTTGTAAACTAGGAAGAAAGACCTCATGGAACACCAAATCTACCAACAGTGTCTTGATCCTGAACTTTGCAGGACTCAGAACTGTGAGGAAAAAAATGTTTATTTTTTTCAACTACAGAAATAAATGTCTGCATATTCTGTCATGGTAACCAGAACTGACAAAGATATCTGCCCTGGGAAGATGATAGTAACAACTTGCAGAGAGAAGGGAAATGTTGGGATACTTTGGAGAAAAGGATGAGACAAAAGGAGGCAATTGCAAAAAAACTATGCCAAAAACTTTTGACTGTCATGGTAGTAGAGTCTTCTTGGCTCCAAGTTCAGCTGTTTTTGGTCTGAGTCACTTATTTATATTTTTTAAAAATTTAATACCTGATAAAATATGTAATGTCATTATTGGAAAAACTGCATACAAATAAGGAAAATTAAAGATCCTAAAAAGAGAACAACAAAACTAAAAGGGTTTATATAGAATACAATATTCTAGATTGTTTGATTCTGACAAAATTGTGCCTTAAAGGATGATAATTTAATGTTTCAGTTTCTGGTAATGTAAATCCTTCCACTTTCCCTTTTTAAAAGATAATCTTGACTCTGGTTCTTTGAATTTTTATGTTCATTTTAGTTTCAAATTGTTAATTTTCAAAAACACACATAAACATATACACAAACAAACACCTGCGTTTTGAAATTCCTTGCACTCTTTTTCTTCATAACTTTAAATGAAGTATTTTTTGCCATTTTTTTACACATTTTATTTATGTCATTTTAATACCCTCATGGTAATATGCTTTGTGATATGAGAAAAAACCTTTTCTCCTGATTTCAAAATCCTGTTTTCAGGCTTCCAGTATTAGCAACTATATAGAACAGATATATGTATAAAGGTGATCTAAATTATATGTGGACAGTTTCGGTTTAGTGTTTGTAATCTGAAATCTTAGGAGATATCTTAATCTGTTTCTTTTAAGATTGTTGTTCTACTATAACGAAATACAGAGGACTGGAAGGTTTACAGAAAAAACAGAAACTTACCTTCTCTGAGATTTGGAGGTTGGGAAGTGCAAGATCTCAGTAGAGACCCCTTGTGCTGTCTGGTGTGGGCAGCGATCTGCTTTTAAGATCATTCTGCTCTGCTGCTTGTTTTGGGGGAGGAGTGGTGTGCACTTGGCATGGCAGAAGGGCAATCTAGTCAAACTTGGTGTGAAAGCTCTCTTAACAAGGACTTCTTCCCTCTCATGGCATGTTCAGCCTGAACAGACCTCATCTCCCCAAACTATCACATTGGCAACACCTGAACTTTGGAGGAGACATACTCAAATCATAGCAGATACCATGCATTATTAATATTCTTGCTAGATTGTTTTCTTACATACAATTAAAAATATATTCCATTTTAGCAATAAGGATAGGTAAGTATAACACACACTATTCCTAGGAATGACATTATATCATCAATTTATTTCTCTTTCTATTTGCTTTTTTTTGGGGGGGGGCTACCAAAATATTATTCATCTTTCAGTCACTGAGAAAAAATGGTACTGCACTTCTGCATGTGTATGTGCATGGTGTGTGTAGTTAGTGCTTACAAGAGCAGGAGAAAATAAGAAAGGGGGAAAGGGTCAAAATATTAGGGAGAGAGACAAACATATCTCATTATTATTTTCTAGCTATATAACTTTCTGGAAAATCTATATGATTTTCCAAGAGATACCTGTTAAATTTCACAAATTTAATATAATTATTTTCATTTTTAGTTACCTCACACAATGCATAACTAATTATAGAGCTAACATGCAAAATTTTTCTCAGAACTACATGGACTAGGATATTTTATGCAACTAACAGTAATAAAATAATTCAGGATTTTTTTTTCTGAAAGTGTGACTATGAATACATTTAAATAGTTTGAAATTTTCATTGGATGAAAGATTCTTTTACAGTGCAAATGTATTTTAATTTGAAATCCTCATTTTAATTAATCACAATAACAGGAAATTACTTTTACTGGTAGAAGCCAGAGTATAAATAATATTAATATTAAATACACATCTTTCAAGAAAAGAATGGAACTGACTGTGATGTGTCTTTAAGTGCAGTTACAATGCGTTGAAGTTGTCCTTTGAATGAAAGTTGAATCAGATTTTCTTGATTCTAGCATCCAAATCTGAGCATTTCATGAGATAAACAGTAATTCTCTGATGCTTTGCTTCAGAACATCCAGAGGAAATTAATCAAATTAATTCATCTCTTTTCTATCGGCAATGAAAATGTTTTACTGCTTTGGACTCAGGGCATTTCATAAGACCCTCGTGACTAATGGGAAGAAAAATAAAAGTATTAAGTAACAGCATTAATGACAATGCAAATTACTGGAACGCTTTCGTACACCAGGTTGGGAATGAAGATAATTAAGGTGGACCCCAAGTGGCTTGGGGACATGTAAAATGTATGGCTGCCTAAAGATAGCAGCTGCTACAGCAGCCATGCAGCTTTGACCACACTAGAATTTAGAACCAGGTTTGTCAGGTATTCCTGTTTGTAGAAAAGACCAAAAAGAAAAAAGAAAAAAAGAAAATCACATTTTAATGTGTCTCTCTCAAGTTTTGTATGCTGATATTAACAACAAAAACATTTCTATGAGCCAAACCAAATATGTTGGAAACCTCCCCGTTCCTAAAAATCTGGCAATGAAGAAAGCACTACTTGTTTTTACTCCTGACCCATCCTCAACTATGTTAATCAATGCCTCTTAAAAAGCATGTTAAGATGTTTCAGGGACAAATGTTTTTTCATGCCTGTGTTTCCTTGGAGGTCTTCAAATTGTATTCCCTGCCAAAACCATTGGTGGAGGCCCAGACAACTTTAACCATACTGCTAATGTAAGACCTTATATATTTCCTAACGATCAAATAATGGTTTGTCATTTGAAAGGAAGAAACATATTTAAAAGATTATTATATCGTGGGGTGGAGGTAATGAAGGATTGAACCCAGAGTTGTGCTTAAATATAAAAAGGTCACTAAGCCACAACCCCAGGCCTTTTATTTTTTTTATTTTGAGACAGGTTCTTGCTAAATTGCTGAGAGTTGCCTTGAATTTGCTACCCTCCTGTCTTAGCTTTCCAGGCTGCTGGGATTACAGTTATGTGCCACCATGCCCAATTCAAAATGTTATTTTTAAAAGCTATTATAAGGATTATAATTAATTTTCTGAAATTAAGAGACAATGCCATTTAAATCACAATTTGCCTATAATACGTTAATATATGGTTGCTTTACATGTCTCTTTCAAAATTTGTAATTTCCTTTATTTTTAAAAAAAACTTAGCTTTAGGCATAAATAATATCAGCCTAAGGCATTTGTAGGGATGTTTCAGGAAGGAAAGAGGGAGAAGGAGGGAGAAGGGTGGATAATTAGGGGGACCTTATGGGGATATCTAATATTCAGAATTTATATATATTATATTCTTCATTAGAAGCATGTTTGATTGTTCAACAAATAAATTTCTTAATAAAAAATAAAAAAATAAATAATATCAGCTTTGTAGCTAGGTTCTCTGATCCTGAATCCACGTTTGCTGGTTATCTCCTCTTGGCTATATGTATTACCCAAGCATACTGAGTTCCATATTCTTTACCTATTAAAGGAAAGCGGATTATGCTACCTACTTTCTAGACATGTTATATGAATTTTGTGAGGAATTCTGAAAGTCATCAATGTATCAACTGGGAATAGAAACTGTCCATATATCACAGTTATTATTATGTCCTTCAGAGTTACCCTATTTTCCAGGTTTGTGTGGATATACTGCAATAGGTGTCAGGAGATACATTTTTCTCTGAACTGAAACTTCACTTATCTGTTGCAATCACCATCATGGTTGAAAATAGTGTTTTTATTCACTGCTGCATGTATGTAATGCATGCTGTGAATTACCTTACCCCTTCTCTGATCTTTTTAATATTGCTGTGATATTATAAGTGACATTGACAAGTATCTATTTATTAGATACAAATAGTTATGAATGAACAGAAACTTAGAAAAAGTTAGTGATTTTCCTGGATCAAAGTCAAACAAAATAAAGAAAAGTGACATAGCTGTGGGGGGGCAGATTTTTTAAAATTGCTCTTGTTATAAATATAGATATATGAACTTTCAATGCTTTAATTCATAGAATTCCTATTAGGAAAGAGGGGGAAATTAACACGAGAATAACCCTACTTTATGGAGAAAAAAATTATTACTTTAAACATATTTCACCAAAGTTCTATAGACCTATCAACCAAATCCATATGATTTACATAGATTGCATTAACAGAACTTTCTCTATTTTGAGATCAAGTTTCACACGTTGGTAGTAATATAAATGATCAATAGAGAAATCATGGTTCATGGGCATTATGAATAAAGGTCAACAGATTTGTTTTGGTTTCCTCTAAATAAATTTTTCTTAAATGTCACATTTGCACAGCATTAAAGGTTTTAAGCAAACACTTGTGAAGAGTACCCTTGTGACACTGATGATTGAATATATTATCTTCATTCTTTCTAATGAAGAAAACAGTGCAGTTGCCAACTTTATTTGAATTAAAGGAAGCTCCCTGCCAAATAAGACTATGTTGAAGGGTGATATCATGCTATAATAATGATATCTCTTTTTATTGCCTTGTAAAGAAATAAAGAAAACAATGATAGGGAATTTATTTTAATACTATATTTCAAAGAATAAAGTTACGTAGAACTTTCAATTGCTTCCTCCATCGCCTCAGCTTCTAGGATATGTTAGTATTCTGGGGACTGGGAACTTGGACTTCACACAATACATCCAGCTAATGAGACTGCAGAAACATGTGCTTTCCATCATGTCCTTATCAGTGACAGCCAGTCTATTAAAACCCATAACCTCAAAACGTGAATTTCAGTTTTAAACTTTTGCATTCTGAAAACAGACCTCCCTGGACAGTTAATAGATAAGATGGATGCCATATTTGGTGACAGTTCATGCCGCTTACCCTCCAAGAACTGCTTTGAAATCAACAGCAGGCATATTATCTTCTTTTACCAAGACACTTTATAGTGCCATTTACTGAAATGTGAAATTCTAAAGGACACTTTACTTTTGTTTACCTGCGTTTTGTTTTCTTACACAGTGCTATATAGTGCATATAGCAGGTGTCTATGGTCTACATTTTAATTGTATCTTTTCAGAAAAATTGCATAGATTGACTAAAAGCAATCTTCCTTTAGATAATGGTACTATTTGTCTCTCTGAGGACAAAAAAGTCATGGTTTATCTTTGGCTCCTTAATGGTGTAGGCCACAGTAATTTGAATTTTCCCACAATTGAAAGAACTGTGGAATAATCAAAATAGCTTTACCACATATATTGTGAGAATATTTAAGAGAAGATATGCTTTCATTTCCTAGCAAACAAGGAAGAGGAGATTCCCTACCAGCTTGAAGTTCCAAGGAAACAATCATGACTGCAGGACACAGTGGGTAGAAAAAGATCCAGTATTACTATGGAGAGTAATTTTGCAAATATGAAGATTTCTGAGATCATTTTTATGGATGTTAGGGGACAGACAGATACGAATGGTGGGAGCACAGGTTGAGAGAATAATTCCATAAAATGGACCCAATGTGCTGATCTCTACATGTTTTCTTTTCCAAAAAACAATTTCCCTTCAACCCTGCCTAGCCTAAGTTAACATGCTACGTCACATTCCTTAGCAAGCAACTTACTATGTGCAGGAATCTGAAATAATGTCTATAACAGGAACCAAGTTATTCTGAAGGGGGAGACTTTTGAGACCAGTTCCTGAAATTCAAGGAGATAAGGATAATTCCTCCTAGTCAAAAAATGTGTAAGAATGTATGGTTAAAAATTCAAATGGGGGGCTGGAGTGTGGCTCGGCGGTTGCGGCACTTGCCTGGCATGCGCAAGTACACGGATTCAAACCCCAGCACCCACGTACACAACTAAGTGTTGGAGCAACGAAGACCATTTGAAAAATTCAATAAAAATTGATTTTCTCTGTCTCTCTCTCACTCACTCTCTCTCTCAAAAAAAAATTCAAATGGAATTGTTCACCATGGGCCAAGATGATCTAGATTTGCCATGGCAGACTTGAAAGTCTCATGTCACCTTGCTGGCAGACGAAAGTCAAGAGGTAGAATTAGGTGAGACTCTGGAAACTTCTCTGGGATCCCTAATAAAAATAGAGTGCAGGAGAGGCACATTGCCCCTCTCTCCTAAGAGGAACCATGAGCATCCCCTTTCCCTTTTCCTATCCCTTCAATAAATGTATGCCTGTTACTCTGAGTAACATATATGAAATCTTTTTGACCTGAATGCAAGAATTGGGATTTGAAGGGGGGAGTTTCTTCATGCTGCCTCAGTTTCCCAGGAGGCCTCATCTCTCTAACAGGTTGTAGTCAGAACAATCTCCTCCCCCAGCCCACAAAAAACAATACCTGAACTCAACTCCAAATTCCTGCAACAGAGAGAGAATGTATCAGAAAGTACTAGAAAAAATGACCTGACACAATTGTGCCTTTGAGAGGAATATAATACAGTCCACTGGTCCTGCTGATCCTCACCAGGGAGAGGAGATGAGGGCACAAATCTAGATTCATGGAGCTAGAATCAATAAGGAATGTCTTTGAGATAAAAAAAAAAAAAACCCATGGACCAAATCAATCTATACTTAGGATGATTTGCTGATACAAAAGGTGCAGAAATAAATATCCTAGAAATGATGGTTCAGGTACTGATTTAATGCACAGGAAATAGCACACCCTGAGCTGAGTGAGTGAAAGGAAAAAAGCTCACAGCATGTTGAGGAGATGAGCTCTGCTGTCCTGCCAGGTGCTGAGACTGAAATCTGACAAAATGCAGCAAAACACCCTTGACTGTCTTTGGACAATTTCATCTAAATGAGAGGATGCTACATAGAAAGAAATTCAAAACCATATTTGAAAAAAAAATGTATGCAGTATTTACAGAGGCAGTGTCTCTACAGTTACTGGAAATAGCTGTCATAATACCTCAAGGGCTAGGAGCACTGTAGACAGATTGTTAGCAAATGAATTTGTTACATTAAAATTAATATTCATAATAGATAACACATTGATCATTTATTATATATGTAGTATGCATTGTGTGGTTTGTTATATTTAAATTATACAATTAGTCAATTATACAATTAGTCCATGAGAAAAAACTATATATTCTCAAATGTCAGGTTTAATTAAAATTTAAAGTATCAGAATTTAGGGTAATTTTCCAAATATAAAAGTTTTTATATTTCTGTTTATAGAAGTATTCAATTGATTTTAACAAAAGATATGTTTTTGTCCCCAAATATATGAAACTAGAAAGCATCAGAATGAAGGATTGAAGAAAAGTCATATAATTCATCATGTATGTGATTAGGAATCAAATTATTCCTAATTTTAGGCTTTTTTTTTTTTTTGGTACCAGGATTGAACCCAGGAATACTTAACCATGGAGCCACATCCCCAGCCCATTTTATTTTTAATTTTGAGACAGGGCATCTGTGAATTGCTCAGAGCCTCATTAGGTTACTGAGGCTGGCTTTGAAGTTGCAATGTTCTTGCCGTAGTCTCCTGAGCTGCCAGGGTTATAGGCTTGTGCCATCATACCCAGACAGGCATTTTTTTTTTTTTTTAAGATTGAGGGGCAGTGAGAGAGAAAGAATCAATTTTTTTAAATTTAATTTTCCATCTGACCTTCATTTCTCTGAGACTTGGTTGTGTACGTGGTTCTCAGGTTCCAACTCACGATCCCTGCGCATGACAGGCAAGCAATTTAACTGCTGAGCCATGTTCCAGCCCCTAGGCTTGTGTTTTTTGATACAAAGTGTTCAACCAATTCCTTTAAGCATGGAGGTAAAAGTAATTTTTTTTTTCACACAAGATCTTACGTGAGAAAAAAATTGGTTGCATAAAAAATAATTTTAACTGCAAAACCTATCAGCAGGGCTGGAGTGATGGCCCAGCAGTTACAGAGCTTGCATGGCATACACAAGGGTGTGGGTTTGAACCCCAGCACCATGTACACAGTGATGTGTTGATGCAACAAAAGCCACATGAAAAACTAAATAAAATTGATTCCCCCTCTCTCTCTCTCTCTCTTTCTCTTACTGTCCATCTCTCTGTGTATTTAAAAAACACCTATCAGCAAAAATGTTTCAAATACTTTCATAATTCAATATGATTTATATAAATTATATAATGTTTAGATTGACTAAAACTTTATCACTAAGGTATTTCTATGTGTAACTACAGGAAGCTGTTAACATAATAACCTACTTCTAACATAGATTACAAATTTTGCTGAATAAGAAAAATACGTGGTATTTTCATTCGGTGAAGAGAAACTATCTATTACAAATACTATGTTCAGTATAACCATAGGGGAAGTTGATCAATGGATTAAAAGCTATGGTTAGATAGGAGTAAGAAGGTGCTGTTAGTTATAATTAGTTATAAATTAAAAGTTATAATTGTTTAAATGTTATAGTTAGATAGGAGTGATACTGTTCTATTGCAATGTAGATATTTTAATAAATTTTTACAACATCACAGTAACCAAAAGACCTGACAAAAGCAATTAGGAGTTTGCTATGGTTTGAATGTGTGGTGTCCCCCAAAAGCTCATGAGTGACAATTTGGAAAGGGTAAGGTGAAATGACTAGGTAAAAAAAACCTTAACCCAATCAGTGAGTTAATCCCTAGAAGGGGATTAACTGGCAGCTGTTGACCGGCAGGGTGTGGCTGGGGGAGGTGGGTCACTGGGAGTAAGTCTTCTGGGTATATATTCTGTCTCTGGCATGAAGTTTCCCTCTCCGCTCTGCTTTCCCATGTGACACCTTGAGTTCCCTGCTCCCTGGAGCCAGGCCTTCTGTCATGCTGTTCAGCCTTAGCTCCAGGCCCTAGGAGTGGAGCTGGCCTCCTGTGGACTAAGACCTCTGAAACCAGGAGCCCTCGAAATAAACCTTTCCTCCTAAAATGATTCATGTCATATCACTCAATTGCAGCAATGAAAAAGAAGACTAACACAGAGGGGAAATTTTATTTTGGGATTCAACAGTTTCAGAGGTTTCAGTTCATACATGGCTGCATCCATTGCTCTGGGCCCAAGGCGAGGCAGAATATAAAGAAGGAAGGGAAAAGCAGTTCAAGATATGGCATTGGGAAGCAGAGAGAGACTGCTTCACCAGGGACAAAATATATACCCCAAAGACATTTCTCTAGTGACCCCCATCCTCCAGACATACCCCATCTGCCTACAATTACCACCCAGCTAATTCCTATCAGTGGATCAATGAACTGCTTAGGTTAAGGCTCCTATAACCCTATCATTTCCTCTGTGAACGTTCTAGAGTTGTCTCACACATGAGCTTTTGTGGGCTACCTCGTGTCTAAACAGTAACAGATGCCATTAATGAGCTGTATATTGGAAATGCTAGCAAAAATCAGAAAAAGAACCCATACACATTGTTGGTAAAAATGTAATTTAATATAGCCAGTGTGGGAATCAGTATGGAAATTACTCAAAAAATTAAAAATGGAAATAACACATGATCCAACTATAGCATTCCTCAGCTCCTATCCAAATGAATTAAAGACAGAATACTTTAAAGATTCATGCATACCTATGTTTATAGCATGAAGATTCACAATGGGCAAGTTCCGGAACCAAACTAGTTGAATGTTAATAGGTGATTGTGTAAAGGAAATGTGAAACTATTATTCAGTAATAATAGTGTTAATTTGTCTCCATTCCCTAATTAGCATAATTTTGAACCAATAGCATTGATGCTTTTCTCAAATTCTCCTCATATGCATAAGTTTGAACCAATAGCAGTGATCCAACGGTTATGTAAATTCCTAGTCAAGCACATTCAGGGGGAAAACGCCTCCTAGCCAGGTAGCAAGAGTTCTGTTTCCTCTTTCTACCAAATTGTCCTTGTACTCAATCAAAAAAACAAACAAACAAACAAAAAAAAACAAACCAAGAATATTAAAATTACATCATTTGCAGGAAAATGTTGGAACTGGAGAGTGTTATGCTAATCAAAATAAGCTAATCTTGGAAAGACAAATGGTGAATGTTTTCTCTTATATGCAGAAGCTAGAGAGGAAAAAAATGAGAAAGAAAGGGATCTCATGGAAACAGAAGGGAGACAATTATGGTAGAGGAAAGGGTTAAGGGAAAGAAAGAAGGTTGGGCAAGGGAGTGAAATAGATAATATTTTATTTGCATTAAGAAATATACCAAAATGAAGCCTATAATTTTGTATAATAAACATGTACCAATAAAAACTTTTTTAAAAACTCTAAAAAGCTCAAGAAATGAGCTGTACTAAAAAAAAAAAAGACTGAAGAAAGGATTCAGTTTAAAAATAAAAGTACATAGCTATCCATAAATAAACTGTGTAACATTTGATTGTCATAGGTGTGCCATCTTGCTTTTTTCAGTAAAATGTGGGGAAAATTTTCAATTTCAGAATGATGACCTATGGTAAATGCTCTTTATTCTGTGTCTTTGGGATAAGTGAAATGAGCATATGCTCCAATTCTTTTCTTTAATGCTTTGTGAAAATATTTTTAAAAATCACACAGGTTCTCATTTCTTTCCTTCTAATTGTGTCAGACTAAAACACCTTTATGAATTATGACTTGTGTTTTAATTATAGTTCAAACCAAGACTGCATCAAAGTAATTGGTACTAAAAAAATTCATTTTTCAAATGTATATGACCTTTCAAAACACCCTATTTTTTTGTCTTTATCTATTGCTCTTCTTAATCTGTTTTACTATTTCAGAAAACATCGTGCCTGTTTGACAAAGGCTTTGTTTGAATTTTAGTGTTATTATTTTTTCATCACATTTTCCCTTAAAATGACTGATTTGATAAATCTCTGCTCTCACACCTGTACCTTATTATGAAGTCCCCACTGTAGATATCATAAATGTTTTATGAAATTTGATCAGGATATCTACACAATAACATCTTAAGATAACCCTAGCAATACTATCTACAGATAACTCAATGCATTTCAAATATAAATTTGTTTAGAAAACTATATGTAATTAAATGTTACACTTAGAATATGAGAAAATCTAGAACATCATGCAGTGTTTACCAAAGATCTTTTAACATACCCTGAAGAATGTGGATAGTGTAGTATTTATGGTTGTAGTTAATTCTCATAGAACTGGGTGAATTAATTTGCCATCAAATTGCTCTAGTAAGATTTTAGTGGCCAAGTTCACTATCAAAAGAGACACTACGCTTGTTCCCACTGAGATGAAATTGGTGTTTTGATGCTCTTAATAAGGGATCTCCTGTTTTACCAACATCAAATTATCCAATTTTCTTTCTACACCGATAACCACTATTTGTCAGCTTTTCTTTACTGTGACCAATATACCTGACAAAAACAACTTAGAGAAGGAAAATTTTATTTTGGCTCGCAGTTTCAGGGGATTCAGTCTGTGGTGTCTATGGTGTGCTGACTTGGTTACTTTAGGTAGAAAGTGAGTCAGAACTCATGGAAGAAGGATATGGCAAAGGAAAGTGTTCGGCTTGTAGAGGCCAAGCAGCAGAGATAGAGAAGGATGGATCAGGGATAAGATCTCATCCCCAGGGGCACACCCAAAATGGCTTAATTCTTCCAACCATGTCTCATCTGTATACAGTTTCTGTCACCTTTCTGTAGTCCATTCCCCTAACAGTGGATTAATCTACTGAAAAAGTTGGAGCATAATCATCCAATCAGTTACCAGGAGTCCCACCTCTGAACCTTGCTGCATTGAGGACCAAGCCTCCAACACATGAGGTTTGGGAAGTTATTCCAGATCCACACCATAGCAATCATAAGTTTCTATATATATAATATAATATAATATAATATAATATAATATAATATAATATAATATAATATATAATTATATATAAATAATTGGTTTAATTTTATCATTATCATTGAAATTAATATTCTATTCCAGAAAAAAAATATATGGTTTTACATTATACTTATATTTTATATTAACATTATAGTAGCTACCTAATCAAGTACCCTAATTTTAGCTTCTGTTCACATTTGCAATATTATTCTAATTAGAGGCTATATTTCAGAATATATTAGATCATAAATGAATTGATATGCATATTCTTAATTAATTTAAATATGTATATTATTCTTTGAATTTTATTAAACATTGAATTAAACTTCATCAAATATAAAATATTCTTTTATACCTTAACTGCTATTTATTGAAATTTAAATATTACTTTATTTAAAGGTGTTGTTCAATTTGTCCTTTGATAAATACAAATTCATTTTCAATTTTTGTCCCAGACTTTTTAAATGCTACATCAGTAAACATAATTTTCCATTAAAGATTGTTTCTGAAAAATACCACGAAGATTTTATACAATATTTTGAATGATATTTTTTTAAAGAGGGAGGGAGGGACAGTGAAAGAGAGAGACAAAGAGAAAAAAATCAATTTTATTTATTTTTTCATCTGGCCTTAATTTCTCTGACACTTTGTTGTATACATGGTGATGGAGTTTGAAACCAGGTCCTCCTGCATGCCAGGCAAATGCTCTACCACTGAGTCACCACTCTGGTCCCTAATGAATGCTTTTTAATATATATTATGGGCACTATATTTTGCTTTTTAAAGAATTTACTTTTGTTTTATCACTCACTTATTTGACAATACTGATTTTTCTGGTACTTACTTTTCCCTGTTTATATTCTTTCTTGAGGTGGTCAGTCATATGCAGTTATAAAAGAGGACACAGGAAATCAAAGTTTATTATCTTTACTATTCCAGAGAGACAGTTACTTCATGCCATGCAGAGGTGGATATGGGAAGAGCACCATGGGTATAGAGGTGCTACCAAGAATGAGGACCTGTGGGCTAGAGCCATGTGGGGGTCATGATGGAAAACAAAAGCAAAAAGCAAAATGTGAGATCACTGTTGTGCTTGAAAGTCAGCAGACCACAATCACAGGAGGGTGAGAGAGGGACCTTGTGGCAGAGGCCAATGAAATCACACATGTGCACTTGGTCACCTGGGTGGGATGTTCACAGACTATTTGAGAAAATGTGGAGTGAGAAGAAAAATATAGTTTTAAAGTTCAGAATATAATCCACGCACGGTGGTGCATTGTATTCCCAGCGATTTAGGAGTCTAAGGCAAAAGGATTGCAAGTTCGAGGCCAGCCTCAGCAACTTAGTGAGGACCTAAACAATTTAGTAAGATCTAGACTCAATATGAAAAATCAAAAGGAATGGGGATGTGGCTCAGTGATTAAGCATCCCTGGGTTCAATCTCTGGTACCAAAATAGTAAATAAATAAAGTAAAATTCAGCATAGAGTCCCTATATTTTTTCTTGTATGAAAAGTCTTTGGAAGTTAGTTATATTTGTTTTGCTTTGCAAAGCATGTGATTATTAAAATTTTTCTACTTTTATTTTATTATTTATTTTAAAAAATAAATACCCAGGAGTCATATTTTTAAATTCTTTAGAAGTATTACATCTGTAAAAATTTGTCCATATTATAGGAGTTCAGCTCAGTGAATTTCATAACCAGTAAATATTTGTTTAGTCAGAGCCAGATCTAAAACAGAACAGTGACACAGGTCCAGAAGTTCTGTTTCAGTCACTATTTCAGGTAACCACTCTCCTGTCTTCTAAATCCAAAGTTTTCTACTGTCTCACTCTCTTTTTTTTTTTTTTAAGGAGAAGGATAATGAGAGACAGAAAGTGAGAGAGAGAGACAGAGAGACAAAGAATCAATTTTTACTGAGTCTTTCACATGGCCTTCATTGCTCAGACACTTAGTTGTGTACGTGGTGCTGGGGTTTGAACCTGCATACTCGCACATGCCAGGCAAGTGCCATAACCGCTGAGCCACCACTCCAGCCCCTCTATTGTCTCTTTTCTACTTCATATAAATGAAATCATGAATTCTATGCATTGTATGTAATTCATTCAAAATATGTACTTTACAATATTGTTATTTATTTTATTTAAATTTTACATTTTGTTATTAGCTGATAATATTATAATAAGGAAACATAGCTTCAAGTAATATTAATACATTTAAAAATTTATTTTAATTTACTTTAAAATGTTTAAATTATGTTGGAAATGTAGAAGACTGGTAGTAGATATATTGAAATGATAGATACATAAGATCAATCTGGAGGTTAATAATTCCACTACCCCTCCTTCCTCCTCATTGCATTCTTGTGTTAAAGCAGTTTTCCCACCTCACTATTGTGTTTCCTCTACCTTCTCTGTAATTTTAATATTTTTCATATTTCTAGGCATTTAATTTTTCTTATTTCCATGCTTTTTGCATAATTTTCAATGAGTTCATGTTATGTACATCTCTAGTGCATTCTAGAACATTCGCCAATACCAAATGATATTTCTTTTATTGTTTTTCACATTAAAATATCCCACCTTGTATATAACTGTTTTTATTTTTTGTCAAATATTTGGTTAGTTTGGTTTTCTTTGTTTCCATATTGGTTGGCCTTTTCAGTTTTATGTTTTTGCTTTGTCTGGGTATTGGAGATCACCTTAGGGCCTCACACTTGCCAGGCAAGTGTTCTACCACTGAGCCACTTTTAGACAGACTCTCCTAAGTTGTCCAGGCTGGCCTGAAATTTGACATCCTCCTGCTTCACCCTCAGGAGCAGCTGGGATTACAGAGTTATAATATCTGCCCTGAATTTGTTGCCTTTTAATCTCATACATTATATTTCATCTTTTGGGTCAGGAATTTAACCAAAGAAAAGTTTTATTGCTGTAAAATTTAAAACTATGTAAATGCTCCTGTTGGTCTTCTGTCTTCTATTGTGCATACACTTTTGTATTGCAATTTTATCTTCTTAGTTTTGTTTTGTTACACTCAGAACTCCACTTTTGACTTTATTACCTTTTCACTTCAGCCTGGCCTTTCCATGTGATTATTTGTTCCTATTTCATAGGCATTTTCTTTTTTTGCTGTGATTGTGAACAGCAACAGTTTCCTGAAATTTCTCCTAGACTATTGATTCTTGTATATGATACATATGTCTCGAGCTGCAGTGATGTTCCAAAAACTGCTCTGGATAGTGTGGATAGATCAACTGATGTAGCAAATTAATCTCTTTACACGTGAAGACCTTAAATTCTAACAGAGGTAAGAGATGCAATCAATAAACAATTAAGAAAATAAAGCACTAAATAGCACAGCAAATTAAAAATTGGTATACAATGAAAAAAATCATGCTCACCAAGGAATATTTAGAGTGTACTGGGGGAGTAATTGTGATGATTCCATGAGAAGATGAAATTGAAGGTGTAGACTAGACTGTTATATGGGGGAATCCATTTCCAAACAAAAGAAATATCCTATACAAAAGCCTGGAATCAGGGTTCATATAAAAAAAAAATCACAAGCTCACCTCTGACAAAAAAATCTTGCTTTCACATGTGCTTCTATCTTAAAGCTGTTCAAAACATAATTTTAAGTCTAATTCTCTCATTGCTCCAGTTATCACGAATGCCTGTAGTAATGCATTCTCTCTACTTTGGGTGAATTTAACCTGTATAATTAATTATATTTTTCAGATATATCATGATATGCAATTTGTTAAAATAAAAAGTGAAGAATCAGTTAAATAGTTTGAAGTTGATTTCAATTATTAAGTTAGAAGCACTTTGCATGCTTCCAATTAATTTAGAAGTTACTACTTTAAAGTGGCAGCATTTAAATAGCATTTGATCTTCAGAAAACCTTGCTAAGTCATCATAAGCCTTTTAAATCACTCTCCTTTGAAAAGAAAAGCCTATATCCCTTTGTGTAATCCAACTTAAATCCTTAAGTTTTACGTATGGTACATAAGAAGTCTGTTTGATTTTTTGCAAAGTAAACATTTCCAGATGCATAACAATTTGACATAAGAATGGAATTTTACTACATTTGACAGAAAACTGAAAGCTTGCCATAACATCTAATTTTTCATATGAATTATTAGAGTCCTAATGTTCAAAGGAGGAGTCTAACAATAAAATCGGATTACAATGAATGCAAAGTTTTCATTCAATAAATATATGATTAATAACATTAAACAAATGTTTGCACATTACAATTACATTAGTGTATGCATCTGTTTGCATATGACTGTTAGAATCAAGCAAAATATAGAGGTGGATTTCCATGCGAAAGACCAGGTCTGAGTGGCCTCCTGTAATTCTGAGAAATAAAGCAAAAGTTGGTATTACACTGCAAAAAGAGAAAAAAAAAAACTTTCTAAAGGTACAGGAGGGGAGAAGGCTGGTGGAAAAAAGAAAGGTAGACTTCATCAATGTACAATGTTTGAATGTGGGGAAATATCATAATGAAATCCATTGATAACTGTGGTTAAAATATGTTAATAAAATAAAATTAATTATTAAGATAAATAAGAGAGCTCACTGGCACTTATGCCATTATTCAAGAGCTGCAAGATCTGAAAGGGGAGTAGATGTAGTTACTAAGTAAAAATTACGGTCTTAGCAAACAGTTTGTTGGATTAGATTTGCACAACAGTGTCAGACAAGTATGATTGCATAGAAAGTTAACTCTAAGAGCTTTCCGTTAATGGCCCTCCCCAGCTACATTTGTAAGAGTTTGACATAAGTGATTCCAGTTTTAGTCTGACAACTTCCACAATGACCGGTGACATATTTAGTGGGCATTAAAACAGATGATTAGAACTTTTAGTGAGTTTCTACTGAAATATCAGCATTTGAACAATTAAAGATACTCACATGTCCCTTACAAAAGAGTGAGAAGAAAAATTGTCTGATATCAGACATTTCTATGCCAATTTGTCCTTCCTTTATTTGTGTGCAATGTAGGACTTTGTGTCCATCCAGCAGCTGACTGGCTGGGTGGTGGTCCTTGCAGCCTGAAGCAGCTTAATCTTTCTTTGGTTTTTCTAATGTGCTTAGTTTATTCAAGCCTCTGTGTCTCTAAATTTCCTTGCTTGAATATTAAGAAGTTTAGGAAAAAATTTTGCCATTCACCCACCTTACAGAAAGGTCTTTCTCCTACCATTGGAATCTTGCTTCATGGAGAAATTCTACATGTAGCCCTCCTGGTGGTCTCTACCTTCCGACCACCCCCCTTAATTAATTCCTTCTTGGTTCCTTCTTGCAGGGTGATGAGTGGGGAGGAGGTTGGATTCAGAAATCTAATATATATATATATATATATATATAGTTTAAAGTTGGTACAGGACTGGAGCAATAGCTCAGTAGTTGGAGCACTTGCCTGGAATGTGTGAGGACCCAGGTTTGAACCCCAGCATTCTACATACAATTAAGTATCAGAGAAACAAAGGCCAGAAAAAAAAAATAAAAAATAAAGTTGATTTTCTCTCCCACCCTCTCCTGCTTTCTTTCTCTTAGAAAAAAAAAAGTTTGTATAATTTCAGGTAATCCAACTTGAAACCTAGAAAATCTGCTTTGGGTTCAATATTGTCTTTTTCCATTTATGGTAAAACAAGATGCTATCATCATAAAATGTATGATATTGAGTAAAACTAAACTCATTCCTAATCACTTAATATAATTTCCCAAATAAATCATATGTAAATTATTATATTGTCACATTTCTGTTTAAAAAATGTCATTTAATTTCAAGCCAGGAAAGATTCCATATATATATACATATATATATATATGGGTAAGCTCATATTTTGTCAATAATTAGTGACTTTTAAGGAAATGCTATAGGGAATTTTAGAGCAATGTTTTAGGCTTCTTCAGAAAGAAAACATAAATGAGACATAAAGATAATTTTGATTTTTCACATACTTTAGGCTATCTTAAACATAAATAGAATCTCTATTTTGTGCATGTATGAATATGTAACAACAAATCCCACTATTATGTGTAATTATAACGCACCAATAGAAAATATGAGAAGAAAATGTAATCTATATGAAAATGTAGATGATGAGATAAGATAGTGAGATTATCATAAAATACATTTGAAAGTTAAAAACAGGAGACTTGGGTAGACACTAAAGTTGAAAGAGTGCCTCACATAAACTAGTTGGCTAACAAGTAGCCCATAGCCATGGTACAAGTGTTTAAAGTAGAGCAATTTTTAGCAAATAATGTTTTGTCAGCAGAAGAAATTGCACATAAAGACACGCAATGCACATGATTTTTATTTGCACACATAATTCCAAATACAATTCAGTGTTTGACCAAAGTGGTCAAATCTCAGTGTCATAACAACCATGTTTTAAAAATCAAAACATCAATCATCACTTGCATGTGTTTAAATAGCAAGGTGCTTGACTCCAGACACACAGTGTCAGCCTGATTTCACGCCCTCTCTTCCATAGCTGCCTGTCTCCAAGGCATACGTGGATTCTCTAAGTTTGATAGCTACATGTTTCATTTCCTTACAGCCCCTGCTCACACTTTTTATAAGAAAAAAGTTGCTTGCTGGGAATTTCCTTTCCATGTTGAGAAACTTTATAGAGCATTTTACAGGACTAGTAGCAAGAAAAAAGGATGATTTGATAATAATAGTACAAGAAAAATATGCCCTTTATATTTCCAATTTTTAGTATTCTTTTTTTTTATGTTATAGAGAAGTGAACTCAGCAGTGCTCTACCAGATATCCTCAGTCCTCTTTGTTTATTTATTTATTTATTTTTTAATTTGAGACAGAGTTTCACTAGCTACTGGTCTCAAACTTGTGATCCTCTTGCCTTAGCCTCCCCCGAGTCACTGGGATTAAAGGTATGCACCACTGTTTCCAGTTTTCAATATTCCTAAAGAAAGTAAAGATTGCTTGCTTTAAGAAGTAATGACCAGGGGCTGGAGTGTTAGCTAGGTGGTTACGGCGCTTGCCCAGCATGCAAGAGTACACGGGTTCAAACCCTAGCACCTGTGGACACAACTAAGTGTCAGAACAACGAAAGCCATGTGAAAAGCTCAATAAAAATCAATTCTCTCTCTCTCTGTGTGTGTGTGTGTCTCTCTCTCTCTGTCCTTTTCTCTTTAAAAAAAAGTAATGATCATACTTATTTCTTCTGTTATGACTATTCAAGACTTCAGCACTTTTAACTAATTAATATGGGGAATATTATAACAAGAAGCATTAAACTACTAATTAGTCAAGCTAGATGATTCATATTTAATAAGAAACTTTATTGACCAAGGAAAGAATCAAATATAAGATTCACTTGCTATTTGGAAATAAGAAAACTATACATCTATTCTCAGTATCTCCTCACAGACGTCATTAGTGAATTTATCTGTACTTGTATAAAAATTGGTTTTAAAATCTGTTCTGATGAGGCCTCCAAGGTAGGTCCTTTGTGGTAGCCAATGTGGAAGGTGAGTCTTCCTATGTCTCTACCAATCACATAAAGCAGATCATTACTGTGTTGCTAGCTATTATGCACCAGCTTTGGGACCAATCTCAATATGATGTAGCATGAGCTAGTAAATAGTATTTACTGAAAAAATAACAAAAAAAGCAAATGCAAAAAGAAAATGTGGTCAAAACAAAGCCACAATAAAATACTATCACATTCCCATGATGTTGGCTATTCCTTAACAAATCAGAACAAAATTATGGAGAAATTTGAACCACTGCATATTGTCTGTGGGAGTATAAAATGGTATAGCTGACATGGAAATGGTATTGGATGTTAAAGAATTACCATATGATCCAACTATTCCACACTCCATACTTCCAAAATAATTGAAACCAGAGATTTGAATACATATCCCTACCGTGAGGTTTGCAGCAGCATTATTCACAATAGTCAAAAGGTGGAAGCAACTCAAGTGTTCATTGATAGGTGTGTGTGTGAGAAGAGCACAAGTATTATACATGTAAAATGTAATCTTAACAAGACTTAAATAGGAATCCTATAATGTCAAACAAAAATGGAATGCTTTAAATGGAAAAAAGAACTAAACAGAAATTTCTAATAGAAGAAAAAGGCCAATGAATATTTGAAAATATCAAAATGTTCAATATCTCTAGTCATTGGGGAAATGCAAATCAAAGGTACATTAAGATCTCATTCCAATAAACATGGCAAAGATCAAGAATACAAATAAAAATAAATGCTTATGAGATTGTGGGGAGATAGGAACATGTCTACATTGTTGGTGGAACTGCAGTACTGCCTCTCTTGAAAACATTATGGAGACTCCTCAGAAAACTACAGTTGGAACCTCCATATGATCCAGCTAGTCCATTCCTGGGTATTTTCCCAAAAAATCTAATATCGACATATCACAGCAACAGAGCCATATCATTCTTTATAGCAGCTCAATTTACAAAAGCTAAATTATGGAATAGTCACAGATACCCATCATTAGATAAGTGGATGAAGAAATTGTAATATATATAATTTGTATACGTAATATATGTATCATAAATATGTATATATGCATATACATGTGTATATACAAATTATGGTGCCCTACACAGTTTAAAGAATACATGACTTTAAAGAATAAAGTTATGGCATTTGCCAGTAAATGAATAGAAATGGAGACTATCATGCTAAATGAAATTAGTAAAACTCAGAAACTCAAAGGTTAAATGTTTTCTCTCATATGTGCAAGCTAGAGTAAAATAAAAGAAAGGGGGAGAGAAGAATAGATAACATAAAGAACTAGTCAAATACAAATTAATAGACAAGCTAAAGAAGTCTAGTAGAATAGAGACAAGAGGAGAATAGGGTTAGAGAGGGAAAAGGGAAAAGAAAAGGAGGAGTAAGAAAAGTTATATTATTTACCTCTAAGATATTAAACAGTTCCCACACAATCAATAAAAATGGGAAAAAATTTAAAAAGTAACCAAAAGAAAATCAGTAGAAGAAGGGACCACAGGTGTAAGGAAGTGATGGAGCAGGAATGCATTGTGGAGGGCTTCTGGCCAAATTATTGCTATATTGGGCACATGTATGAATATATGACAACAAATTCCATCATTATATACAACTTTGATGCACCAATAAAAAAGGTGGAAAGGAAAAGGTTAACTGAGAAGTCATTATGCTAGATAAAACATGCCAGTTACAAATGCACAAATAATGTGCAATTCCATTTCTATGAGACACTTATTCAAATGAATAGAGGCAATGTAGAATGGTGGTTGCTAGAGGTTGGAAGGAAAGGAATGAGGGAATTATGACTTGATAGTTGGGGAGTTTCAGTTTGAAATGATGAAAATGAGGGATGATAATGATGCTTACACAACACTGTGAATGCACTTAATGTTATTAAATTATGCACTTAAAAATGGGTATAATAGTAAATGACATATCATATAAAATGCTCCATACTAAAAGAAAAGTTACCTTGGGCTATGTCCCCATTGCCACCCAGGGAAATGAGAGCACTTCTGAGCTCATGGTCAGTCTAATTTTCACTGGGAAGACCTATCCCTGCCTTTTTCTTTTCCTTCCTTCCTTCCTTCTTTCCTTCCTTCCTTCCTTCCTTCTTTCCTTCCTTCCTTCTTTCCTTCCTTTTTTCCTTCTCTCTCTCTCTCTCTGTTCAAACCTGAAAGCTTGCTGGGCATGGAGTATAGGCCTATATTCCCAGCCTCTCTGGAGGCTGAGGTAGGATGGTCACAAGCTCAAAGCTAGCCTAGGCAATTTAGCAAGAGATCTCAAAGTAAAACAAAAAGGGGTGGAGATGGAGCTCAGTGGTAGAGCACTGCTTGGTGCCTCAAAATACAATGTATGGGGCTACATCAGTGGCTCAGCAAATGAAGTGCTTGCTGGGCATGTGCAAGGACCAGGGTTCAAACCTCAGCACCACATATACAGCTAAGCGATGGAGAAACAAAGGCCAGATGGAAAAATAATTAAAGTTGATTCTCTCCCTCTCCATCTATCTCTTAAAAAAATACAATGCATGACTTTAGAATGTCCACTACTTACAGAAGTTACACAGGCAAACTGATTTCCCAGGTTACAGAGATAGTATGGGACCCATTGGGATTTTATTGATATTTTTTAAGGAACTAAAATCAAGTTTTCCTCAGAACGAGTTAGGTAAGCTTCTCTTTCTAGAAGAAAATGTCCCAGTGTATATATATTCCAGTTCTCTCAGCGAGAGTTTATGGGTTTTTTTCAGATAACTTTTTCCCTTTACTGCATGAAGACAGAAAATAATTTTTCATAGGGTGAAGTTAACTCAAAATTTTCCTTTGAAAGTACAGCTTCTTGTCAAAGTAGTATACGAAGACAGGGTCGAAATTAACGCATCTCCCACTCTCATCTCATTTTACCATTGTTTCTTTCTTCTCTTGATTTCTATTACAATGCAAATTTTAAAATTCCTCCCATCTTTCTCATTGCTTCTGCTGGTCAGTTTTCCTTTACAATCAATCTCTAAATATAAATATTTCTCAGTGATTCATCCTCATATTTTCTTTTTTGAAGCATGATTATATTTATAGATTCAAGTGTTTCAGATATCACAAAGATATGATTACTCAAAATAAAAATTTAAGCTGGGTGTGATGGTGCATGCCTGTAATCCCAGTGATTTGGGACACTGAGGCAGGAGGATCACAAGTTCAAAGCCAAGCTCAGGGATTAGTGAGACCCCATCTTAAAATAAAATAAAATAAACAAATGTCTGGGGATGTGACTCAGTGATTAAACATCCCTGGGTTCAGTACTGGTGGCAAACAAATAAAATATAATAGCCAATTTTCTCTTTCTCTAGAAATTCTAATACAATGATATTTAATAATAAAGTGCTATGAACTTAGTAAAGAAATAAAACATGAGAAGAAGCAAAATGAACAAGGTAAAAATATTATAAACAAAAAACTGGTAGAAATATACTGACTGAAAGAGCCAAAAGAGCTAAGTAATGTCTTTTTCCAGTGGAGACACTGAGGACATTGAGATAGGAGCTGAATGGTAATTTTATTAAGTCATTAAATTGCCTTTCTTAATGCACTGATAGATTACTGTTACACTTACAAGGGAGAAGGTAATACGGCAGCAGAAATCATTGTTTGGTGCTGGGCTCAGTAGTCTCAGAATCACCTGGGGACTTATTGGAAAGGAAACTCTCTAGACCCACTAGGGTCACTGATTCAAAAACTTCATCAGCAGCCTGCACTCTACCATGAATGTCATGTGCATGTCCAGGGAGAAGCATTGCCTCAAGACAGTAAGGTTTTGTTTTGTTTTTGTTTGCTTATGTGTTGATTTTTTTGCTTTTTTTTTTAGATTTTTAGAATATACCATGACATAATTATAAAAGCATGGCCCAAAACTAGTTCCAATTCAGTCACTAGTATTTTCTTTACACTTCCTTTCTTCCTACCCATTCTTTCTAGATATACATGACAGTAAAATAGTCAATAATATAAAAACATGTAGTATAACCAGTTCAGCTCAGTCCCCAGTATTGTCCTTATCCCTCCTTTCCTCTCACTCCGTGTTCTTTCTAGATATACATGACAATAGAATAATCAAGGATATAAGTATAAAGTGTGGAGTATAACTTATTGCAAATTTGTCCGCAGTATTCCCCTCCTGCTCCATTCTCTTCTCTCTACTGATCTTTCTACATTTCTAGCAAATAGAGAAATGCAAATTAAAACTACATTGAGATTTCATCTCACTCCAGTCAGAAAGACAATTATCAAGAATATAAGCAACAATAAATGTTGGCAAGGAAAAGGGAATACTTATACATTGTTTGTGGGATTGCACATTGGTACAACCACTCTGGAAGCCAAATGGAGATTCCTTAAAAAACTGGGAATGGAGGGAGGGAATGATGGTTCAGCGGTTAGAGCACATGCCTGGCTTGTGCAAGGGCCTGGGTTCAAACCCCAGCATCACATACACAACTAAATGTTGGAGAAACAAAGGCTAGATGAAAAAATAAGTAAAATTAATTCTCTCTTTCTCTCTCTCTCTCTCTCTCTCTTCTTCTATCCCTCTCTTTCTCTCTGTTTAATAAAAAAAAAATTAGGAATAGCTCTGTCTTTTACCCAGCTTTCCTACTCCTTGGAATATATCAAAGGACTCTAAAATCAGCAAACTACAGCAATGTAATCATATTGTGTTTATAGCAACACAATTCACAATAGCTAAGCTATGGAATGAACCAAGGTGCCATTCAACAGATGAATGGATAAAGAAAATGGGGTATACAAACACAATACAGTGTTACTCATAAGGAAGAATGACTTTATGGCATTCTCCGGCAAATGAACGGAACTGGAGAATATCATGCTAGATAAAATAAGTCAGTTTCAAAAAGCCAAAGGTCAAATGTTCTCTCTAATATGCAGAAGCTAACCTAAATAAGGATAAGATAAGAAAAAAGCAAAAGGGAAGGAAACAGGAAGGAGGGATGAGATAAGGAAAGTTCATGAAGTGAATCAGAGGTGACTTTTCCAAGTTCATTATGGGAACACAGAGTGACTCATTAACATGTTCATCAACAATTCACTAAATTAGACAATGAGGTCTTTTACTCCCTTTGGGAGGCAGAGATGTTTAAAAAAGGTTTCATATGTTTTTAAATATTCCAACTCTATTTTACAACTAGAAGTGCATGGCAGGTAAGACTTTTAATTCAATATGACTACTGTGACAGTGTTAGGTATAGGTAGATTAAAATAAGAAGTTTACTAAATTAGAAACTTTCATGGTCCAGATAAAATGCTAAGGACCTAATACGAACAAATTCTCTGTACTGTTCTAAAATTAATTAATTTAAAACATGCACTGAATTTATTAATGTCTTTGAAAACTTGAATGGGCATTTAATGATGAAAATAATTTAAATAATTTATTACATATAAAATATTTTTATTGAGTTGCATGTGCTAAAATAGATATTTCTATTCAAGAATAAGAGCTAGGATATATAACTTTACAAACTTTGTTGTATTATATCTGAGTTACTAATTGTTAATACGAACTTTCTCACTAGAATTTTTAGCACTACATTTGTTTCATTTCATTTTTTCTACTGTTTTGAATACTTCCTTTATTTTGAAGAAAATGTTTTCTTAATTGTCTTTCTCTGTGTTGAAAAAAATATAATTGTTGCAGATTTAACAGTACAAGATACAAGTACATATGCTCAAGTAAATATACCCTAGAGGGCAAAACAGTGAAATTTGTTATCCTCATTATGTATTAATTCTATTCATAAGAACTCAAATACTATCTGAAAACTATCAAAGCTACAAAAATTTAATTAAAAATGTGCTTTTCATTAGTGATAATTTTAATATTTGTGATATTTTTAAATTTTCATGACAAAATTATTTGTATGCTATTATGAAAAATTAAAAATAAGTTTTTAGACTCAAAACAAAAAAATTCTAATTGTGAAGTAATTAACAATGATTAATTAGAGCAACTGGATTTTGTTTCCAAACTTCATCTGTAGTGAAGAAACACAACTTAGAACTAATTTTTTATTACAGATGATGGGAAAGTTGTGGAGGTTGTTTTGTATAAATAGCAGAACATGTAGTCCTCCTCTTATTTTAAGGTGAAGTTAATATGGCTTTATTTTTTTTTCCTTTGATCCATGACACTGTCATTTTGTACCAAGTAAGTCAAATCAATACTGGTTGGCACAACAAAGTAATCAGTGCATCTTTTAAGGAAAAAAAGTTGATTTACTGGGGAGGTGGTGCCAGGAGTGTCTGTGAGCTTATGGGATAGACTTGGGCCAAGGTAGGACACTGATGAAAGGAATGAGTATGGCCATGAGAGGGTCCTAAGACTGTGGAATCTGAGGAGGAGACTGAGACTGGGGTGAAGGTGCATGGTGTTCAGTTGGAACCCCAGCTATGTAGACATATGAACAGAACCCCTGCCTCGTGGTGCCCTATGTGCAGACTACAGGTTGGGAATTTGATGCATTCCTTTTGACTCATGGTCAGCATGCTAATATGTACAGACATCCCAAGACTGCACCAACTGCTATGGAATCTGAACCCCCAAAACATTCAACTTGTCAGAACAGGTTGGGGAATTGTTCCAATGAATGTGTGAACTGGTAGAGGGCTGAACAGTACTTTCTCAGGGAAAAATATCTTTCATAGCCACTCAGGAAGAATAAACAAGAAAGGTCCTCTGCACTGAGGGTAGTTTGGAAGATGAACAGAAGGTACTGGTCCAGGAATAAATCACTTCCTTTAAGAATATCCATATTTTTTCTTGTGTTATATCTTTGTGATAACTGTTTTTCTTTGCATCAAGGAAAGCCTCCACAAATGGATTGTATTTAATTTCTGGATCTGTGATCTCCTCCCTCTTATAA